>JAWPHD010014242.1:0-62547 GCA_037043455.1 Cyrtodaria siliqua | reverse complement strand
TAAATAATGACAATTTCACATTCAGCTAGATGCAGGAATGTAATAATGTATAATTATACTTACTTATATCCACCTATTTAACCAAGTTAGATAAATATGTTCAGTGAATACATGTAGACTGAGACCTAGTAAGGTAGTTTTCTTTTATTACTTGAACAATTTATCAAGTACTAATATTGTTTCCTACTTGCAATCTGCAAATTTGAACCCTGCATATTCTAGTAGGTATACAAATGAGGCTACATTACACAAATGTGGCGTCAACACAAAATATATGCAGTTAAGCAGTCTATGCAACAACAAAACATGGCGATATTAGTCTGCTATTGCACAGACCTAATAACAAATTTATTAATATGTCTGTGGATATCGGTGCAGAAATAATAGTAAACAAGAAATAGCGCTGTCAGTGAGAAATACCCCTAAAGTCACATATGACCTTGACCTTGGAGCCACGGACCTGGATTTTGTGCGCGACACATTGTTTGGTTGTGGTGAGCATTTGTGCCAAGTTATTTGAAAATCCGTCCATGAATGACCGGACACAATTTGACTTTTGACCTCCAAGTGATCACTTGTGCCAAGTTATTTAAAAATCCCTGCAGGGGTTTGACATTACGGTCCGGATACGAAATTGCGTACCTGTTTTTGACCTAATAACTTCAAGTGTGACCTTGACCTTTGAGGTACCAACCTGGGTTTTGCGCGCGACACATTGTCTTGTTATAATGGTGATCACTTGTTCCAAGTTATTTAAAAATCCCTGCAGGGGTTGTGACGTTACGGTCCGGACACGAAATTGCGTACCTGTTTTTGACCTATGAACTTCAAGTGTGACCTTGACCTTGAGGTACGGCCCTGGGTTTTGCGCAGAACAGATTGTCTTGTTATGGTGATCACTTGTGCCAAGTTAATTAAAAATTCCTGCAGGGGTTATGACGTTGCGGTCCGGACACGAAATTGCGTACCTGTTTTTGACCTATGAACTTAAAGTGTGACCTTGACCTTTGATGTACGGATCTGGGTTTTGCGCGCGACACATCGTCTTGTTATGGTGATCACTTGTGCCAAGTTAATTAAAAATCCATGCAGGGGGTTTTGAAGGTACAGTCCGGACACGAACTGCGGAATGACGGACGGACGGTACGATTACTATATGCCCCCGAAACCTTTAATGCTTTCCTTCCAGATAAGCAATCTCTAACAGGGTCTTTGTATCATGTCAGTGTGTGTGGTAGTATCTTACTTGAGCAAGGTACTCTGAAAGTGTGCCAGCCTTCGGTGTGAAAGTATGCCAGCCTTCGGAAGGGGATGTGTCGGTCCTGTGTGCAAGCAGAACAATGTGCAGCCAATACTCGTTGCTTCTGTGTCAGCTTGATTCACGTCCATAAACATTCCCCGGAAGAGTGGTTGCTCATACAGTGCTCCAGATAAGACGCATATATATATTTATTGTATACTTAGTTTCATATTGTCCCGTTTAGTTTGCATTGAGCTAAGTGTGCAATATTCTACAATATTGCACACATTGATATTGCACCGGAACTTTTGCTCGTGCTTGCTAAGAGCAGCGAAATAGAAATAAGGAACTCCTTTCAAATAAAAATAACGGAATCCTTCCTATAAGTGTCAACAACAAAATACGTGTTTTTTTTTCAACCTTTTATGGCAGAAATTGATAAAATAATTGAAATGGTCACTCACCCACTGTTTTTAATGTTATCGAATGGTAAACAAACTTTAGAAAATCGCTTGATGTTTTTAATGTCGTCATCCGACGTCGTTTTCGTGCAAAATAATCATCCACACAAAATGAAACTGAATGACAAGATGGGAATTCCATCAAAAGCAATAAAAATAACACAAATACAACGAAAAGTAATAGTCATGCAATTAACATTGATCGAAAACAATATGAAAGTATGCAATAAAAAGGTTATTGAATTTGTATGGCTAAATATTACTTGGAACTCGTTGTTTTGGCGCAGGACTCGTCGTCCTTTGCCAAAACAACTCGTTCCAAGTAATATTTAGCCATACAAATCTAATAACCTATGATATAATCGCCGATAAATATGGAGAACCGAATACCAACGTACACACAACTCAATAGCTTAGAAAAGTAGAGTGCGCCCGGCCATACTCAGTGGATGCTTATTGAAGTTTGAGGTACTGTATGACAGTCAAGTGCAGAATTTTGCTTACGTTTCGTTAGATGCTTGCAAGAAAATAGAAATTGCCTTTTTTTGTCAGCTATTTGACACAAATTAATCAATAATGCCCTTAAATATATATTCATTCAACATTGCTTGTCTTTTTTTTTTTAAAGGGGGAGATGAAATATGCAATGTTTTTTATGGTAATGACTAATGAATATATACTCGGTGAAAAAGGTTTTGGACCAGGGTATATAGAGTCATATAAAAATAAAACTAGTGGACAGAATTTAAGTATCTTATTTTAGTAACCAAAGTCTACCCTACCCGGTTAATTTGGTACCAGAAACATTAAATTCCAAACAAGATTTGATTTTAAAAAAAATATCGCGAACACACATTCGAGTAACCAATAAAAAGATTATTATTTTTTCGCAAACTTCCATTGTAAACGATAGTTATTGTTGATTGTTGGTCTATTGTGAATTATCAACTGAGATAATAAGGGTTATGGTCGAATGTCAAGGTTCAGAGATCATTGTAAGGGTTCGAACACTGCCATGGTCGAAAACTTTTTTTACAGAGTATACCTTTTACAAAACTTGTTTATAAAACTTGTTTACAAAAATACGCTGAAGTTTGTAATTTGTAAATGTAAATACGTAAAAAAAACAACAACATGCATACATTGTGCTGAAAGCTTATCTGGAGCACTGCATATAAACTCTGAAGACATCACCCAATACCTGCTTAAATAACAATAACTGGATTTTAATTGACTGAACCCTGAATTATACCACACCATAAACTCGCCAAAGAAAATTGATAAACTTGGAAATATGGAACCAGACTACAGATGACAGCAAGCTATTTCGAGAGAAAAACATTAAACATGTCAGAGGGAACATGACTAGATCGGCATGATATTCTTTTCTTTGGTGAGTTTTATGTATGCATGTGTGGTATATAAGGCTTAAATTAGTTGTTTATTCAGGCATTGCGTGATGTCTTCAGAAACCTGCATATGGAGTTGTGCCACATACTCTACCTACTTTATAAAGGGGATTCTAGCTCTGCAGTGCTCCAGATAGACTGCGCATCCATGTAAATTACGTGATATTTCAGAGTCTTCATTTCACTCCATACCATATACGGACGTAATTTTCCAGGTACGCTATTTCTTTTGAAACGATGCGTATCTTGGTAGCTTATTTTTGCCAATCAGAGCTTTTGTGGTGCACAGCATACTTTTCAGGAGACAGCTTTACTGATTGTATGAAACCGCGTCACCAGTTATTTACAGTTTTCTCTCTTTGGTTCTGTTTTCACGAGACCGCTTTATTGATTGTATGAAACCGCGTCACCAGTTATTTACAGTTTCTATCTTTGGTTCTGTTTCTCATTTTTTCCCTGTAATATTGGTACGGGTTCACTGAGCATTTACCGCCAATTTGTTATGCAAAACAATAGTAAATTTGCCGATGTTTTTTGGCGTGGACTGCAAGCGATGAGAACAATTAAAAAAAGAGGGACCCGCTAATTGTTCGTACCATTTTAATGGACATTATTTCCAATCGCGGGAAGTGTCTGAAAACCAAAAATTACACCCAGGTATAGGTTGGCTAGTAGTAGCTGACCCCTAAAATCGCACATACATGTGCAGTCAATGTTTATGAGCGTTAGGGATCTATATTTACATTATTGATAGCACATTTTTCTGACAGTCACTTGCACTTTTGGTCATATTAAACTATAGCAGCAAGGACAAGATTAAACTATAGCTGCAAGGACAAGATTTAAAGCTATGCTTAAGGGTTCAAATAAGAATGCAAAACCGTAAAACACTTTGCAAGAAAGTAATTTGGTTGCAGGCTGACGGGCATTCAAAGAATAACACTTTTCATTGCTGTATGTATTGTGTGACATGGTAATTTTCAGTACAAAACAGACTAAAAACTAAGCAGAACCAGTAATTTTTAACTGATCTACAAATAGACGGACTATAATAAATATATTCAATAAAACTGCATCTTTATATGTTAATAGCTGTACTGATCAAAGATCAGCAGAGCTTATGCCATGGTGCGGCATCCGAGTCGTCCGTCTGTCAAATTTTTTTGTAGCGTCTTTCTCAAAAACTATAAATAATATTGATATGGAACTGTTTTTAAAACGAGTCGAAAATTATTTTGATTCGACATTAAACATGTCTGCATAGAGTTTATATATCAAATATTTGTAGCGAATACTCCTCTGAAAATTCACAGGAATGTTGCTCTTGATGTCTAGTTGATCTTACCAAAATTTCAGGTCAGCCGGAAATTCAAGAGGGCCGCCACGTCTAAATATAGATTTTTAAAAACAAGTTTATAGAGACTACTTCTTGAAAACTGTGAATAATATTGATATGGGACTTTTTCTAAAATGATCAGCATGACATGATGTTGATTCTTGTCAAAATTTATTTGGATTTGACATTAAACATGGCCACCAGTGGCCATCTTCGTTTGTTTACATTAGAGTTATATAGTAGAAACTTGTAGCGACTACTCCTCTGAAACTACTTGACGGATTTTCATGAAACTTCACAGGAATGTTGCTCTTGATGTCTAATTGATCCCAGCACAATTTAGGTCGGCCGGAAATTCAACATGGCCCCTTGGCTAAAAAATTTTTTTTTTAAAAAAAAGGTTTTAGCGGCTACTTCTTGAAAAATATAAGTGATATTGATATGGGACTTTTTCTAAACTGATCAGCTTGACATGATGTTGATCCTTGTCGAAGATTATTTTGATTCGACCGACATTAAACATGGCCGCTAGTGGCCATCTTTGTTACTACTCTGAAACTACTTGACAGATTTTTATAAAACTTCACAGAAATGCTGATATAGCTATCAAAACCTATCAGTATAGCTTGAAAATCATTGACCTCTTGTTTAATAATAACAATTTAATAATTGAATTTTAACCCACAATGGCTTGCATCCAGAAATAACATAAAGTATATTTGTGTTTTACAACAATACTATTAACGACTATGACAAATTAGTTTGGCTTTAAATTGCATTTTTTTTAATGCTATTTTCAGTATACCCATGCGCGCAGTTTGCTAATACAAATTGTCACAGTGTCGGTGCCCAGACTCGAGCATTAACATCTTTTCCAGGCTGTGATGAATGGCCATGATATACATATGGATTTTTGAAGATGACATGTACTGGTGAGTAGATGCTCACAAATAACTAGCACTCCTTTCTATTTGGTTTCAGAACTAGAACATTTTGACCTCAAATTCAACTTGTTTTACTTACGGTGTGGTAACCGGAGCCCCTGGGTTCACCATAGGCTCCGTGGTGCCACTGAGTTCCGTCGGTGTGTTCTTGGGCAAGACACTTTCCCTTAGCCTCGTCTGTCGGATGGGGACGTAAACCGATCTATCTATCCTAAATTGATGAAGTTTTTTTTTTGTATTTAATATAAATAAAACATGTAGGCTATTTAAAACAATGATTATAATCAAAATTATGGCCTCAAAATAATTCCCCCTTTCCTGTAAAATCGCTCTAAAATTCCCCCACCCAAGGGTGTGGGTCGCAGTCCCCCAAAACAGAGTGACGGCCCTGCCAGCTCTCATGGCTTGCAAAACGTCGGTGGTTCTACCCAGGTAACCAACCGCCTGGTTGGAGGGGCATCTGGGGTCTTCCTCCACCAATGGAAGTTGGAAAGTCGACATATGACCTTAGCTGTTGGTGCGACTATAAAATCCCAATTCAATTCAGTTAAATTTTTCTACATCCATATTTCAAATAATTATTTGAACAATTGAAAACAAATTCTGTTTGCAAATTTATAAAAATTACTAAATGTTGATTATGTTAAAACCTGTGAGATTTTCAAACTCCAATTTTTTTATATTTTTATTTAATTTATATATGAAGCAGGTTTAAAGTTAAAAACGATACTTGATTAATAAATTGAGATGCTAATTATAATTGATAAATACTTCAAGATTTCCATGTCTCTTTAACATACTTCGACGGGGAATATAAATTCACAGAATTGTTGGTTATATTAAACACATGCAATAGTAAAATTATAACTAAAGAAAATGTGAAAACACTATATTTTATTACATTTTATTTAATTACAAGATGATTTTAACTTCAGAACAATACTGGAATAATAAAATGAATGGATGTGCTAATTGTAATGCTTGATTAAGTTTAATATAAGTATGAGGAAAGTACCAGTATTAAAGATTACATAATTTTTGATATGTTCAAAAAACAGTAAATTTCTGAATTTAAATAATGATTATAAATACTATCTTGAAATTTTCAAATGCATATCAGTTATTTTATTCACTCAGTTCATACATATACCTGAAAATATTTAAAAATGGGATTAGAGACATGAGGTTAATAATTATGCATTTTGCTTGTTTTAGTGTAATTAATAGACCTATAAGAAATACTCTCTGTTTGTTTGTTTGTTACACAGTTTGATCAGACAGGATCCAATACTGTGATACATCCTGTTTGATATATGGAAGGTGTCAGTTATGTGATTGCTGGGGTGTTAATTATTTAATGACCCCCAATAAACAGCCATATAGTGTCCCACTTCCTTTGTGGATATATTGGATTAAAGGTTTTATGGTGCTCTAAAAAAGTGGGTCATGTAATACTTAGTTAATGACTTCTCCTGCTCTGTTTTGACTGCCAGCAATTTATAAATTGATTATATCTGGATAGACTTAAATTTGGGCATGATTAAAGCCAGTCAAGTATCATTTAAAGAGGCACTACCTATATCTATGTGATTTTTAATGTAAAATATTAAATACTCAATATTACTGCATTTATATGTATACAAAGCTATTTTATGAGTATTCTAAAAGAAACATGGTTCGTATTCCAGTTCTGTAAATTATTAATTATGATCAAAACAATATCTTGAATAAAATGCTGCCCAGCCGTTTATTCCTGCCGGAGAACTACGAGTTTTTACGATTTTCTCGGACATGCGCAATGCGATTACAAACTATTCGGCGCAGTTCCGATAGCAAACGAATCGATCGGAACACTTCGCTAATCAGACGAGGTAGTTCCGATTGTAAACGAATAAGATCGGAAAATCTCCGCAATCGGCTTGTCTAAAACAATTACGAATACAATTTCAAAAATCCGATCTTTTCAATCCTGTTTTTCCCCAGCAAAACGCATATTACATTGGGTGAAATTATTGCCATTTACCTTTTTTATAGTCCTCTTTATAATTAAGTAAAGTTTATATCAATTGGTGGACAAAAATATATAGGTAGCAGGGGCGTAGCTAGGCCATTTTGGAGGATACGCCCATATATTGGGGTCCAAGGGGCGGTTGGTGGGGGGTCCGGGGTGGGGGGCTTCTGCCCCCGGAAGCCCTAAGCGTCCGCACGTTGCTTTTGACGATTTTGGGCTGAAAATGATGGCTTTTATTGATTGATAAATTAATTATATAGTTGCGAAAAATGAATATCTCAGATTGAAATTTCCATTTTATGGCATCTGTTTTGATAACTTTGATATTTATATGTTGATAAATTTCTAATGATGGGTCTCACCCTAGTCAGGCTTCAGTTTTTATTGCATTTTGGGGCACTATGTTTTCTCATTTTTTTCCAAGAGGCGTACGCCCGGGCGTACGGGCGTATGCCTGGCTACGCGCCTGGGTAGAGCCTCTTTAAACCACATTCAAACGTTTATTAGTTTTGGTGAATTTTAATTTAATTTTCATAGTATTGATTTGAGGCTCCAGTAATATATTTTATTTAAGTGTTCATATGCTAAAGAGGCACAAGGTAATCTTGATTTTTTAAAGACTAAAAGCATCCCAATAGTTCTTCTATATAACTTGTATTTTTGCAAATCATTGTTAATTAATATTTGAATTGTTTAAATCAAATTGTATTTGCCTTCTAATTGTTGATTATATTACAACAATACTATATTTAAAGCTAACAGAGGTGTCCGCAACATGCCAATTTGTCCGCGGACGTATTTGACCACACGTAAGTGTCGAATATGCCCGCAACAAGCGAATATCTTCGCGGTAAATTTATGGGGAGTCACAAACAATTTTTTTATATTGATCTGTAAATGTCGAAAGGTAGATTAGAGAGGAGATTTTGCTTACTAGTTTGTTAATTAACAAAATAAATAGACTTGTAGCAGAGTCGCTGACATTTCCTTTGTATGTGCACAGTTGTAAATCATTTAAATAAAAATCAAACTCGTCAGAATGACTTGTGTACTCTAACTACCAGTTATTAGAAGTTAGAGTATGGCAGACTGGTGAAATGAACATGCTACAAAACAAATAGAGAATGGTCTCATCTCATTAGTTGATTTAAACACCTTGATGGGCTGCGGCCATCTCGATGATTAAATCAGCCAAATCGATACACATAGAAGCAATTGATATATCATAAATAATGATTTAATTAATTGGCATAAACCATTGTTAACAGTTATTTATGTTGATATAAATAAAACAGATCTGAATAAAGATGAAGATTGAAAAACTGATAAATAAAGAAAAGAATAAAATGAATGAAAAAAAAATAATGTGGAATTCTATAAAATAAAAAAAAGCAGCACACAACATTATTCAGTGGTACCGTATATATAGGCGTTGAGCGATTTAACATGAGAGAACAGGTGAAATAGCTGAGTGGTAGATTTTTAGATCACCTGAGGTCAAGGCGAGGGCCAATTTTGACCAAACTTCACATGGATGAATGCTTATTAGATTTGTTAAAATTAGGTCATCGCAACATCCTTAAAAAGTCTTCTTCTCTAAAACCACAAGGCACAGAGCTCTCATGTATTACATGTAGCATCAGCTTATGGTCCTCTACTAAGTTTGTTCAAATGGTGACTCTGGGGTCAAATTTGGCCCCACTCCGGGGCCACAGGTTTACATAAACTTATATAAGAAAAAAGTAAATCTTCTTCTCTGAAACTGAATGAGCCAGAGGTTTAATATTTTGCATTACTATAAGATTTTGGTCCTTTACCAAGTTTGTTCAAATGGTGACCCTGGGGTCACATTTGGCCCCGCTCCAGGGGTCACATGTGTATAGGGAAAACTTAAAAAATCTTCTTCTCTGAAACTGCTTGAGCCAGATGTTTAATATTTTGCATTTGCTATAAGCTAATGGTCCTCTACCAAGTTTGTTCAAATGGTGACACTGGTGTCAAATTTGGTCCAGCCCCGGGATCACAGTTTTACATAGACTTATATATGAAAAAAATCAAAAATCTTCTTCTCTAAAACTACAAGAGCCAGAGTTTAATATTTTGCATTTACTATAAGATTATGGTCCTTTACCAAGTTTGTTTAAATGGTGACCCTGGGTCACATTTGGCCCGCCCTGGGGGTCACAGTTTTACATAGACTTGTATAGGGAAAAACTTTAAAAAATCTCTTAAAATGCAATAGCCAGAGGTTTAATATTTTGCATTTGCTATAAGCTTATGGTCCTCCACCAAGTTTGTTCAAATGGTGACCCTAGGGGCACATATTTTACGTAGACTGGTATAGGAAAAAACTTAAAAAATCTCCTTCTCTGAAACCACAAGGCACACAGCTCTCATATATTACACATAGCCCTGGGGGTCACATTTGGCCATGCCCCAGGGGTTACACTCTACCACCTTCATTTTGCATTTGATCTTTACCAAACTGTGTCAGTGTCTTTATATCAATGTTTTTAACACAACAGAGGCCACATTTCTTGAACGATCTTAACCAAACTTGCACTGATTGTATATGACCATGAGATTTGGAAGAAGTTTGATAATGGGCGAGTACTCAGGTGATCGATATAGGGCCATCTTGGCCCTCTTGTTTGAATTATTCCTCTTTGGAAAAAAGTTTAACCTGAAACTTAACCTTGCCTTTTACAACTGATTGTGGCTAATAATTATCAAAGTTCTAGGTTTACAACAACGAAAGCGGTGCTTTTGTTTATGATAAGAGTTTTAACAAATGATATAAAATTAACCCATGAAGGTTTGCATTCAGAAATAACATGCTGTTGAGTTTTAATTTCAAACCAAATGCATGAAATGTATACGTGTACGTGTTTTTACAAAAATACTATAAACAACTTTTACAAATCAGTTTGCTGGAAGTTATTGCTTTTTAACTGATATTTTCAGTATACCACTGCGGACAGTTTGTTTATAAGGTGTGTTGCAGTGTCGGTGCCCAGACTCGGGCATCACCATCTTTTCCAGCCTTCAATGAAATGGCAGTGGTATACATATGGATTTTTGAGATGACATGTAAGTTGATACTCATGTAACTAGAAATTATTCTAAACCAAAACCTATTTTGATTACAGATCACACATACATCATGTTCAAAATCCCTAGAAAATTCGGTGGATCATATTTTCAACACTTTGTTCGCCAGTCCTTTCACCAGTCCCTCTGTCTCTCTTTTATTGCCCATAGCATAATTTGGAACTACTAATGGGACTGGAATGAAACTTCATGCAATAATAGAGGGCAATGAGTGGGAAGTGTAAGAACCATAACTCTTCATTCAAATTAGAGTTATTGCCCATTAGAATGTTATACTTATAATTTTTGTCTGGAGCTGTCGACATCTTTGCATATCTGATGACAGTACGCATTATGAGCACGATGAAGTTTGCAACATCACAAGTAGATGAATTTCAATGAATGAAGGCAGTGTTCTTAATTGTTTCATTTGGTTAAAAGTTTGCCATGTAACAATTCTGGTCTGCCTGGAGAGAAAACAATTGTTGCTGTCTAAACATTATTTAATTATTTATTGAATAGCAAACTGTATATTAATATTAATTCTAACACTACCTCCGCAGTCTTTCATATACACAAAGAAGAGAGACAGCTGCATATTATTCTATGATAAAATACAGCTCTTCCATTAATTCCCTGCGTATATTTCATCCATTGGAAGCGCCACGTTACATGACGCCACTTGGTAAATATATGTCACGAAGACAAACTCAACAGTAATTTTAATGAAATTTTACAAAATACTTGCCATGCTCCCAAACCGTGCACACCCCGGATATAAACCCATCATATGCATCAGTACATATAACATTATTAAGCATCTTGAACAAGCTGAGAACGTTTGACGTCATATAGCGCAAACTATATGACGTAAGTAATGACCTAATTGTTTGTCACTTGACTAATAGTGCATACGGGGGCTCCCAGTGAAACAGCCTGTTAACATAGCAGCCTGATTACCTTGACCTCCGAGATAATTTATAGTACCCCAATAAAAGTGTAAACAATGGGGTTATTGTTGTGTTAGAATCGAAATAATAAATACGTACCTGTATTTTATCGGTGAATAAAATACAGTTAGTCGTTCGGATGCGAGTAATTAAGTCAATCGTGCTAACGCACTCGTTATTTAATTACTACGCATCCAAACTCTTAACTGTATTTTATTCACCGATAAAACACAGGTACCTATTTATTATTTCTTAAGTAAACAAAATAAAAATATATATTTGGCTGGGAGTTGATGGCGTGCTCCTGTAATCCAGTTACTTGGAAGCCGGGGTCTGAGGGCGGGGTCCTACTATCAGAGTGAATATGTCGATCGGACATCCGCACTAAGCCCGGCATCAATATGGGCTGCCCGGGGGAGCCCAGGCATGTCCAGTATATAAGGAGGTAAGTATTGGTTTGCGCTCGTGACTAGGCACCTGATAGTAGCCAGTCCAATAAAACTTTTTTTATATATATAAATATATTTTTTTAATAACCATCTTTTCTATTTGCAGATTCATGTTCTCAAGGTCTTCGTGGAAAAAAATATTCCAAGCCCGGTAGGACTGTCTTACCAACTTTCAGTGCTGTAACCTGAGGTTAGTATATGTATAAAATCTCAGCCTTCTTTTCTTTTTCTTTTTTAAATTTCACTAAAGGTGATATGATATGGTTGACCCAGCCTTATTTATAGGCAAACAATTTGCAAGTTATGAGGTTGTGTTAAACCAACTATTGTTTTCAAGTAATTGCTTTCTAAGTACTTTTTGTGCACCATTTAAACAAGTTAGAGGAGATGACATACATATATAGCATTAGGCTTGTCCATCCCATCTGTACTTACATATATGTACATACATCCCGGTTTTGTGTCTGAGCCATAACTCAACCATTGAATGGATAATAAAGATATTGGACAAAAAAAGGATTAAAAAGCAACATTTTTGTATTAAGTCACTGGTTATTGAGAAATAGGTTGCCAGTGTTGGGATACAATTGTGTGGTGTAAATGCATTGCTGCCTGTATTCTATTAGATTAATTTTGGTTTAATCTACCACCATAGATTATGTGTTTTGATCAAGGTCTATTCTAATGAAATGGTGTATTTGGCAGTGATAAACAACTCTAGTAAAATAGTTTGATGAACCAGTATAATAAAATAGTCACTGACATTTATAAACCTGTCTAGTAGAACAGTCACTGACATGGATGAACCAGTCCAGTAGAATAAATTAACTGACATGTATGAACCAGCCCAGCAGAATAATTTAACTGACATGGATGAACCAGTCCAGTAGAATAGTCACTGACATGTATAAACCAGTCTAGTAGAATAATGTTACTGACATGGATGAACCAGTCCAGTAGAATAATCACTGACATGTATAAACCAGTCTAGTAGAACAGTCACTGACATGGATGAACCAGTCCAGTAGAATAAATTAACTGACATGGATGAACCAGCCCAGCAGAATAATTTAACTGACATGGATGAACCAGTCCAGTAGAATAGTCACTGACATGTACAAACCAGTCTAGTAGAACAGTCACTGACATGGATGAACCAGTCCAATAGAATAGTCACTGACATGTATAAACCAGTCTAGTAGAACAGTCACTGACATGTATGAACCGGTCCAGTAGAATAAGCACTGCCATGTATAAATCAGTCTAGTAGAACAGTCACTGACATGGTTGAGAACCAGCCCAGCAGAATAATTTAACTGACATGGATGAACCAGTCCAGTAGAATAATTTAACTGACATGGATGAACCTGTCCAGTAGAACAGTCACTGACATGGATGAACCAGTCCAGTAGAAAAATTACTGACATGTATAAACCAGTCTAGTAGAACAGTCACAGACATGGATGAACCAGTCCAGTAGAATACTTACTGACATGTATAAACCAGTCCAGTAGAATAGTCACTGACATGTATAAACCAGTTTAGTAGAACAGTCACTGAGATGTATAAACCGGTCTAGTAGAATAATGTTACTGACATGGATGAACCAGTCCAATAGAATAGTTACTGACATGTATAAACCAGTCTAGTAGAACAGTCACTGACATGTATGAACCGGTCCAGTAGAATAAGCACTGCCATGTATAAATCAGTCTAGTAGAACAGTCACTGACATGGTTGAACCAGCCCAGCAGAATAATTTAACTGACATGGATGAACCAGTCCAGTAGAATAATTTAACTGACATGGATGAACCTGTCCAGTAGAACAGTCACTGACATGGATGAACCAGTCCAGTAGAAAAATCACTGACATGTATAAACCAGTCTAGTAGAACAGTCACAGACATGGATGAACCAGTCCAGTAGAATACTTACTGACATGTATAAACCAGTCCAGTAGAATAGTCACTGACATGTATAAACCAGTTTAGTAGAACAGTCACTGACATGGATGTACCAGTCCAGTAGAATAGTTACTGACATGTATAAACCGGTCTAGTAGAATAATGTTACTGACATGGATGAACCATTTTGATTATTCGACGATACCAAAAAAACACAAATTTGATAGAGGCCAACCCAAGGAACAAGTATATGATATTTCACTGGAATGGATTAAGTGGTTTCGTCGGTGATGTCGTTTGAATTCTCTTTAAATTTGACCTAATTCTAGCCATGGTGGCCATTTTGAATGACTGACGGCCGCGAAAAACATAAATCTGAGGAGGACTATCCCAAAGATCATTGTGATTAAGTTTCATCCAAATCCTTCAACCGGTTTCAGAGAAGATGTCATTTTTAGCCTTTTCCTATATAACTCTTATGTAATGTTTGGTCGCTGTGGCGGCCATTTTGATTACGATCATGTATATATAATATAAAAAAAACAATGGCCTAGAAAGCCACAAAGAAGATACTCAATGACTTGGCAGAAGCCAGAGCAACAAAAGAATAAACCATTGAGGGCACGACAAGACAAGATTTCAGACAAACATCATATCTTAGATATGTTTCCTCTTTGGTTGCAATTTAACTGCTGTGGTTATTCAGTAAACTTATGGATACATCTTGAGGTATTCCTAATAAAGTATTTGTATTTGTAGTGTATCGCTTACTATTTTTTCTGTTTGTTGACTATATTGTTTAAGATTTCCTTTTAATGGGTTATACTTTGATTTACACAGCCTTGTCAAGAAAGGATAATAGCGAGGTTGTGTATACATACAATCGATTTAAGTTAACCAGTAGGCCGCATTGCCTATTGATCGTTCCAAGTCGCTTACCTTGTATTCACTACTTTTTATGTTATATATTGTCCATTTTAATGACTATTTAATTTGTTATTCTTATTAAGTTTGTTGTACAGTGTTAATCTACGGTGCAATTGCGTTTGAGTGCTGTGGTTTATATAGGACTATTTTTCTCATTTTATATATAGATGCTGACAATGCTACTGACACAGTTACAGTAGTCACTGTATTTTATCCAACGTTTCATGTGAATACCCAATTGATCCGTAGTTTTGCCATGACAATGTAGCGGTCTCCTTTGTGGTTTTATAAAATATGGGATGTGTAAACATCATTAAAATAGACATTAACTTATGATAACAATTTCAATTATTTTAAGTAATTTACGTCTTTATAATGTAATACCGCAGCAAGCCCCATTATTGTTAAAGAATGCTGTTCTTAGACCTAACTCTGAAGTGATTTTATTAAATGTGTATAACTGCATGTCATAAACAATAAACCCAAGGGCCGAGCCTGAAAGTGCTCACATGCTAAAGAAACAATTACAACAGCATTTTTCCTAATATTACTCTGTAAAACTGTGACCGGGGTAAATTATACCCCAGTATCACCATTTTAACAAACTAAGTAGAAGATCATAATTCTATGCTATATGCCCTGGGTAATATGTAATATGTGCTTCAACTTTTAGGAAAGTACACTTCTCTTATAGTTGATGTTTTTATTTTCTGCTGGCTTCCAAGCCATGTAGGAATACGTGGTAATGATAGAGCTGATAGTGCTGTTAAGGAAGCGTTAGGTTTACATATATTTTACATATATCTAATGCCAAATTACCTTATACTGATTTTAAAAGTTGTATTAACACATATATTTGTAACTCTTGGCAAGCCGCTTGGGATTTGTCAGTGAGCAATAATCTCCTTTCAATTAAACCGTTACTTGGAGAATGGCGATCTTCTAGTAGACCAATTCGTCGAGAAGAAGTTGTTCTAGCCCGGTGCCGGATATGGCAAACAAGTTATATTCATTCATATATGTTACAAGGTGAGCAATTACCAAAATGTATAACCTGTTTTACACCTTTAACGGCCAAACACATCTTGTTGGCATGTGAAAACTTTGCTACTATGCGTCAAATGTACAACAATGTTAATACTATGAAAGAGTTATTGATACTATAGACTTTTGTCGTGCCCTTAATGGTTTATTCTCTTACTGCTCTGGTTTCTGCCAAGTCATTGAGTACCTTCATTATGGCTTTCTAGGCTATTGTTTTTTTGTATTATATTTACACGAGGATATTTGTGTTTTACTTATATTGCCTAATGATGCTGCCTTGTTGGTTAGAGATTAGATCATGGCGGGGATTTCTTTATTTACACTGTCCTGTTTTAATGGGATGACAGTAGGGTAAGTGTGAGGTTTGGTGCACCCTAGAACCGGTTTAAACCCCCAGTGGCCAACTTTGCCACTGACCGTTTCAAGGCGGTAGCCCTATTGTCAACCCTTTTGTGTTTGTGATGTCGTTTGCATTTATTATTGCTTTTGCCTTCTTGTTTGTCTGTTTACGTGTTTGTTTCTGTGTTTTGTGGTTGACTGTCCTCCTTGAATGCTACTTTCCCTGTCCGATCTTTTTATATTTCTTTTTGTATGTGCCTGTACAATAACATTGTATGATAAAGTTTGAAGAATAGATGCACTTTGTAGCGATGTTCTTCTTCAGTTATTTTCATTCATTTATACTAACATTTATACTAAATTCTAAAGTGTACACTAAAGCATGTCACAATGCAAGCAAGACCATTGACAACTATTTTATTATATACCACCACAGTTAAACGTTCTCCATTTCATAGTATACGTTATTTAATAGAAACGACTCTACACCTATTACAATCTAAATTATAGTCCATCAGTTGATCAGAGGCTGTATAATATAAGAGAAACGTCACTTATCTTCTGTTATTTACAATGACACTGTACATTGTTCAGATGTGAAACATAACACTAACAATTATAGTACATGGAATGTCAAGCTGTTTTTGATGATTGGATAAAGACTTTAAACAGAGTACATTTTTATTTTTATTTTCATTTCCAATTTTATTAACGGATAAGAACTAAATATTTAACAATATGGAAGTTACAAGAAACTTTCAACTCAGCTTACTTGTATGTACATTTTCCCAGTGGGCACATGACGTCAATGTGACGTTGTATCCAACGTTGGGCTATGACGTTGGACTGACGTTGGATTTTGGTTGAAAATGAAAGTCAGGTAGACGTCATATTCCGACGTTGATACAACGTCAAACCCAGACGTAGATACAACGTCTAACCCCGACGTTGGATTGACGTTGGACTCTGACGTTGATACAACGTCAACTCCCGACGTTGGATTGACGTTGGATTATGGTTGAAAATTAGTCAGGTAGACGTCATATTCTGACGTTGATACAACGTCAAATTACGACGTTAGATAGACGCTGGATAGTGAACACAGATAATCTAAACACATTTAAATACATTTATTCATTGTATAGACACACAGTACAACAACCGAATAGAACCCCGCGGGGTAACGACAAACTAATTCATTCCATTCAACTGACCCAAGCCGAGTTGTGTTTACACTATGAATAGTACTTCTACAAGAAATGAACAAAATAGCGCCAACTTGGCCAAGATAAACAATGAAAATTTGTCATCACGTTTGGCAGACCTCCAATACAGATGCATCGCTACCTCTCTATATATATGTCTACTTGCGATCAGTCAAACTGATGACTGATCTTGCGTTGTTTTGTTTCTTTGGTTGCCGATTGCGCCAATACTTTGAGTCGTCGTTCACATTTAGGCATGTTGATCACAAATTGAAATCGACTAGTCAATGAATGGTGACTTTGTTTATTTTTTTCACTCTTGTAATGTCACGCGTGATCGGCCGATGCAGTGAAACGGCACACTTCGGCTTTGTACATTGACCGTATTATATCAATTAGCATCGGTCCTGCACAAAGGAAAATTGGAGCGAGACGGGACCTTTTCCAGGGCAAGGCGCCAAGTCCAAAGGGGCAGGGCGTAATGTGGGAAGACATGTCGTCAGAGGAAAGGGCAGGGCGCAGCGCACCGCTAAAACATGCTAGGCACAACACTGGTTCAGACTTCTTTTTTTCCTTCCACCACCGCCAAGTCGGTCTGGAGCATACTTGAGGCAGATGCCAAATTCATCTCATGTTCCGTGGTGGCATTCCCTTTCATCACGCTTTCTGTAAAAATATATATGAAATAATGAGATAAGAAAGGAGATTACATGCAGAAGGCTGAAGGCAGAATGAAGAATTACAACTAGAGTAGATTGTACTATTATATTATACTTTTATTTAAATGTTTACATATGGAGCAAACTGAAATGCAGGCCAGTAAATTTCAAATTGTTTAAATCCACCAAAACTGAAGTACGAACATTCTCAAAAATCTTAGATTTAACCCTGCATCGCAGCATGTATTCTTTGAAGTTAGTGGTAATGTTAGCAACATATGACACCAAAAAGATACCCATCATACAACAAAATCATATGCCATACTTAAGTAATATTGAATTCTATAAGTGTAAATGTTATGACTGATTAGCTTTAACAATGGCCTACCAATAACACGGTAAAAGACTTAAGGGACACTTTGGTCTAGAACGAGCATTAATTTATTATATCTTGAAAATGCAGTTACTTTCAAAATGTTGAATACCGCATGATATAATATTCATAATAGATTTCAAGTTATTGCAAATTTTAGATTTTTATGTTTTGTGAAAGAGTAAATTCCCTTTAAAAATGATGACGTCACCAGAGAACAAGTAAACTTGTAGTATATTTAGTGGAAATCATTTAAATGCAAAACTATATAACATATCACGGTTGCTGAGCATTATTTTAGATAATATTGATCTATTTCAATACAATTTCGTTGTTAACATTTAAAGAGGGGTGGTGTTATATCAGGTCAGATCAATAATTTAACACTAATTATACACAAAAAATGGTTTAATAATAACTGTATTGCAATACATGACTTACATTCAAGTATAATGATCTTTCAACCAGTATTATAAATGTAGACAGCCATACAAAAGCAGCTAAGATTATAGATATAACATAGTCAAGTCAGTTGTTGTTCCTTGATGAAACATGCAAGGGAAGTAACTCCACAGGTAGACCTTACAAATGTTAATTTGCAGTAACTCAAAAACTTATTGAAATATTTTGATGCAGTTTTTAGCATTCTGAACCTGTTTTCAAAATCTACAATATGACTTGTTTCTAGACCGAAGTATCCCTTAATTTATTACAATTCGAAAGCGGATATGAAACTGGATACTCAAAGTATTTTTCACCTATATGTTATGGTCACTATTGTCATGTACACACCTTTTACAACTTGGTATAGTCTAAGCTTTTGAAAGGAAAGCTTGGATTTCTTGCCCTTCATGTTAAAATGGCCCATAACTTCATTCGTCATCAGTCTGAAAGACAGAATTAAACATACTAAGCAAATATTGTACGAAATTGCTATTATACATTTGCTGTTTATTGCAAAAGTTATAAATACTACTTTCAAGGGGGAAATGTGTAATATAACACCCAACATAAAACACCCAACAGAGAAAGGTGGAAATGAAGTAAACATTCCATACTGTTTAGGCTAAATAAAATTAATCACCTGGTTCTCAGGCCCTCCCTCATCTCTTTTTTGGTAAAAAATAAAAAGTTTCAATGAGGTAAATAAAGTGCTTTCGGCTCGCAAAGGTCATAACCAAGAATCGAACCACAAAAGTAGAGATGCATATGTTTTATCAGAAAATATCAGCTTGATATTTAAACTTAAGTATGACTTACTTTACATTGTTTATCTTTTGAAAGTGATGTTTTATCCAAATACTATTGAAATCTAAAATACAAAGTCCCCCTCATCTCTTTCGTCAACCTGTAAAAGTGCATGCTCTTTTTTGTTGAAAAATCTTATTTCAAATGTTTTTAAATTCATATCATGCGCATCAACTATGTGTTATTCTTCAATATATGTAATTATTAGCATTTACCTTATTCTTATAAATCCCAAACTCCAATTCATTATATATCCTCCTCGGACAGAAAGAAAACACCGACTTCTTTAGTTAATATTCAAATCTAAAAGAACGAAATTTATTCCGTCGTCACGATCGTCATATTATTACGTCATTATTTTATGAAACCTCTAATAAAGGACCAATTTAAAAACTTTGAACAAACGTTTGAAAAACGACATTCTAGCTGTGGCAATATCATGTGCGTGTGTTTTTTTGATTGTATATGTTCGTGCGTGCGTGTGGTCAGCGTGTGCGTGCATGTTAATTTGTGTGTTTTTATTTATTATCTCTTAATTGAATTTAAGTATTGGATAGGCGAAAGTAGAATATAATTTGAGAGGTTAGCGGCATATAACATTGCGGCAATTGTTGATATTAAAGTCAATGCAATTGTCGTATGATACCGGCATTAAGTTGGTTCATATATCAAAAACAGCATTATCTCAGCATGTTGAAAACATGTCTGCTATACAACGTTGTTATGACGTCAAGAGGCGACGTAAATACAACGTTGTGATTTTGACGTCGATTAGACGTTGGATTTAGGTCGCCGACGTCGCGACCAAGATCCAACCAATATCCAACGTCACTTTGACGTCGTGTGCCCACTGGGTTATCAATAATATATTCGCACTTTACTATTTTAAGATCTATATACATATTGTTGAACTAAAACTTCCTCCTAGAAAGGCAATGCTAATGTTAACAAACAATAAAATGTGCTGAAACTTAGATTTCATTCGGACCTTGCGTATTTGTAGTTTATATGTGTGATCCATGAAATATTTGGTTGTATAGATTTTGTAGATTAAAATGGCTACAACTTTAACAATTTAATGTGTCCACGAACATTTTGGACAGTCCTCGTAGAACCTTAAAACCTCAATGTTCTCATCGGCAAATGAAATGTCTTAATGTGAACTATTATTGTGTAAACGTTGTACTTTTTTGCATCAATTCACTCAGTCTGGTAAAATGACACAAACGAGATATACGATAATCCAAGGCACATCTATTTTTATCTAAATTTGATCTACTGCACATTATTAATACTACCCTGTTTAAAATAAGTTATAAAACGTATTGTGCGTAACATGTTTTCATTGGTTTGGGACTCCAATAAGGAAGTCTTCCTGTATCATTGCATGTAAAGTACGAACACAATACCCATTACAATAATAACAATTCATTAAAATAACTAAATCCGTAGACTGATTAATTGCGTGTACGATACACAAAACATTTACAATTCATTAAATAAATAAATATTCAGACTCATTAATTGCTTGTACGATACGCAAAACATTTACAATTCATTAAATAAATCAATAAATCTGCAGACGCATTCATTAAAAAACATAAAGATGCATACCCGTTAATTGCGTGTACGTTACGCAAAACATATACAATTCATTAAATAAATCAATAAATCTGCAGACTCATTCAAGAAAACACTTGATTCCAGTTATATGACTGTGAAGAAACAATGAGAAAACACATGATTCCAGTTATATGACCGTGAAGGAACAGTGAGAAAACACATGATTCCAGTTATATGACCGTGAAGGAACAGTGAGAAAACACATGATTCCAGTTATATGACCTTGAAGGAACAATGAGAAAACACATGATTCCAGTTATATGACCATGAAGTAACAATGAGAAAACACATGATTCCAGTTATATGACCGTGAAGGAACAATGAGAAAACACATGATTTCAGTTATATGACCGTGAAGGAACAGTGAGAAAACACATGATTCCAGTTATATGACCGTGAAGGAACAGTGAGAAAACACATGATTTAAGTTATATGACCGTGAAGGAACAGTGAGAAAACACATGATTCCAGTTATATGACCATGAAGGAACAGTGAGAAAACACATGATTCCAGTTATATGACCGTGAAGCAACAATGAGAAAACACGATTCCAGTTATATGACCGTGAAGGAACAGTGAGAAAACACATGATTCCAGTTATATGACCGTGAAGGAACAATAAGAAAACACGAATCCAGTTATATGACCGTGAAGGAACAGTGAGAAAACACATGATTCCAGTTATATGACCGTGAAGGAACAGTGAGAAAACACATGATTCCAGTTATATGACCGTGAAGGAACAGTGAGAAAACACATGATTCCAGTTATATGACTGTGAAGGAACAGTGAGAAAACACATGATTCCAGTTACATGACCTTGAAGGAACAGCGAGAAAACACACGATTCCAGTTATATAACCATGAAGGAACAGTGAGAAAACACATGATTCCAGCCATATGACTGTGAAGGAACAGTGAGAAAACGCATGATTCCAGTTACATGACCGTGAAGGAACAGTGAGAAAATGCATGATTCCAGTTATATGACCGTGAAGGAACAGTGAGAAAACACATGATTCCAGTTATATGACCGTGAAGGAACAGTGAGAAAACACATGATTCCAGTTATATGACCGTGAAGGAACAGTGAGAAAACACATGATTCCAGTTATATGACCGTGAAGGAACAGCGAGAAAACACATGATTCCAGTTATATGACTGTGAAGGAACAGTGAGAAAACACATGATTCCAGTTATATGACCGTGAAGGAACAGTGAGAGAACACATGATTCCAGTTATATGACCGTGAAGGAACAGTGAGAAAACACGTGATTCCGTGAAGGAACAGTTGATATCCATTGCACTCAAGTGAATGTTATTTTAAAAAATACAGTAATTAAGCTTTTTAAAGCATATACAAAAACATGCACATGCATCTACATAAGCAGAATATAACTTGCCTTTTAAAATTATACTTAACATTTTGTTACTCCATTTTTTAAGCAACCGATGAGCCTTTAGCAGGACATTCGTGTCCCATGGACACAGTTTCTAGTTCATGACTTATATGGGATTTTTTTTTTAAAAATCTTCTTTGAAACCACAATGTACAGAGCTCTCATGTATTACATGTAGCATCAGCTTATGGTTCTCTACTAAGTTTGTTTAAATGGTGACCCTGGGGTCAAATTTGGCCCCGCCCTGGGGGTCACAGTGTTACTTGGACTTACATAGGAAAAAAAATATCAATTTCTCTGAAACTACAAGAGCCAGAGGTTTAATATTTTGCATTTACTATAAGCTTATGGTCCTTTACGAAGTTTGTTCAAATGGTGACCATGTGGTCACATTTGGTCCCGCCACAGGGGTCGCATGTTTTAGGGAAATTCTTAAAACATCTTCTTCTCTGAAAGGCAAAAGAGGCAGAGGTTAAATATTTTGCATTTGCTATAAGCTTATGGTCCTCAAAGTTTGTTCAAATGGTGACCATGGGGTCACATTTGGCCCCGCCCCAGGGGTGACATGTTTTATATAGACTTTTATAGGGAAATACTTAAAAAAATCTTCTTCTCTGAAGCTACAAGAGCCAGAGGTTTAATATTTTGCATTTACTATAAGCTGATGGTACTCTACCAAGCCTGTTCAAATGGTGATCCCGGGGTTACATTTGGCCCCGCCCCTAGGTCTATTGTTTTTTAAAAACATAGGGAAATCTTTTAAAAAATCTTCTCAGAAACAGCTTGGTCAATTTTGACCAAACTTCACATGTATGATCCTTAGGTGAGTGTTTTTCAGATTTGTTAAAATTAGGTAAACACGACATGAAAGATGGCCACCATAGAACAATCTTTAAATTACTTCTTGTACACTGGGAAGCTAAGGCCGTGGGTTCAAATCCCACTGGAGGTATATCTATTTTTTTTATTTATTCATTTTTATTATCGTTTCCTGTTTTGATGCATTTTTAGCTCTACTGATCAAAGATCTGTCCGTACACTTTTATGTAGCGACTACTCCTCTAAAACTACTGGATGGATTTTCATGAAACTTTACAGAAATGTTGCCCATGAAGTCTAGTTGATCCTAGCAAAAATTCATGTTGATGTGAAATCCAAGATGGTTGCCAAAGCTAAAAATAGATTTTTAAAAAACAAATGTGTAGTGACTACTTCTTGAAAACTATAAGTTATATTGATTTGGGACTTTTTCTTAAATGATCAGCATGACATGTTGGTTCTTGTCGAAAATCGTTTTGATTCGACATTATACATGGCTGCCAGCGGCCATCTTTGTTTACATAGAGTTATATTAAAATCTACTCCTCTGAAAGTACTTGATGGATTTTCATGAAACTTCACAGGAATGTTGCTCTAGATGTCTAATTGGTCCTAGCAAATTTTCAAGATGGCCGCCACGGCTAAAAATAGATTTAAAAAAACAACAAGTTTGTAGCTACTACTTCTTGAAAACTATAAGTGATATTGATATGGAACTTTTTCTAAAATGATCAACATGGCATGATGTTGGTCCTTGTCAAAAATATTGTGGTTCGACAATAGATCTGGCTGCCAGCGACCATCTTTGTTTACATAGAGTTATACAGTAAAAAACTTGTAGTGACTACTCTGCTGAAACTACTTGACGGATTTTCATCAAACTTCACGGGAATGTGGCTCTTGGTGTCTTGTTGATCCTAGCAAAATGTCAGGTCTGCCGAAAATTCATGATGGCTGCCACGGCTAAAAATAAGTTTTTAAAAGACAAGTTTGTAGCAACTACTTCTTGAAAACTGTAAGTGATAGAGATATGGGACTTTTTCTAAAATGATCAGCATGACATGATATTGGTCCTTGTCGAAAACCATTTTGATTTGACATTAAACATGGCTGCCAGTGGCCATTTTATTTACATTGAGTTATATAGTAAATACTTGTAGCGACTTCTTCTCTGAAACTATTGAAGAATTTTCATGAAACTTTACAGAAATGTTGATCTTCATGTGTAGTTGATCCTAACAAAATTTCAGGTCGGCCGGAAATTCAAGATGGCCGCTATGGCTAAAAATAGTTTTTAAAAAGGAAGCTTCTTTTAAACTGTAAGTGATAGTGATATGGGTCTTTTTCTAAAATGATCAGCATGACATGATGTTGGTCCTTGTTGATTTGACATTAAACATGGCTGCCAGCAGCCATCTTTGTTTACATAGAGTTATATAGTAAAAACTTGTAGCGACTACTCCTCTGAAACTACTGGACAGATTTTCATGAAACTTCACAGGAATACTGATCTAGCTTTCAGAACCTGCCAGTAGAGCTTGCTTCAAGGTCACTGACCTCCTGTTTCTTTTGTTTTAATTTTTCTAAAGTTTGTATATAAAGATTTTGCATGTTTTACTTTGAGTAGTGCTCTGCCATGACTTATATAGGGAAAACTTAAAAAATCTTCTTTTAAATTGTTGGTTGAGGGTGTTGTTGTGTTTTTCACTTGTAAAAAGGTATTGAAATGAATTTAATGATGATACACCTAGATATACATGTAAGAGCCATTTTAGCTTGTAGAGCATCCACAGGCCCTCTTGTTCTTTATTAGTCCCCCACCGGTCCCGGGGCGTGAGTGGGGGTGTGGCACTATAGGTTTGCAACTTGTCCGTCCGCCCCTCCTTCCGTCAGTCCGTCCTTCCGAAATGCTATATATTATTTAGCTAATTTAAAATAATAAATATTCACTGTGGAGAGCGACGTCACATCATGGATCTCGGCACAAACAATTTATTTAATTCAAAAACGAAAAGTTGGTGAAAAAAAATATTACTAGTTAAGTGGAAAGTTATGTCCCAGATTGTTAGAAAAACATCCGTAGTATCAAATTATGACGTCCGTTCGGGGATAAAACTTCCAGAAACTTCCATTCCTGTCTATTAGCTTGACTGTTCGAAGTATAAGAGAGCTTATGTAATCATGTCGGCGAAGGCTTTGGCGTCGGTGTCCCACATCAAGGTTTGCGTGTAAGTCTATTTTTCTTACATTTCTTATCCTAGCACAACCAAATTTGGCCATGAGCTTCATTTTAGCATTATCTTAAGGGCTGCTTAAAGGGACAATGTCCGTAACTTTTAGCTTATAAAACACTCACTAATTCTGTTTGCAAACATTACGCACCAAACATGATTGAATATTTACTAATTAAATGCAAGATTGTTTGACGGAATTCAATCGCGGTACAAAAAAAAGAAAAACCGCTTCGGGCGTTTGAACCGGCAGCCCAAACTAAAAATACACTTGCGGTAATAATAATAATGAGCATGAGCGTGAAGTTGTCGACATAGCTCCCGACTGAGCTAAGCGGGCTATACATATTACGCAATACATACTATGGTGAAAACCTAACGCGCTAATGGAAGTCACGTGATCGCAGAAAAGGTAAATGTTGTGGGTCCCAATTTTATTTACAAATAATAATTAAAGCTTCTTTTTTTTCAAACTCACGAATGTATTACTACAAACTTCTTAGGGTCTATGCTCATGTTTTCATGTATACATTTCACTGCATAAAAGTCAGACGGTTATTTGGTTATGCTCAATATCTGCTTACTTACGGACAGTGTCCCTTTAAGGACATATTTCGAGCCTATTGTATTTGGGGTGGGGAGAGAATTTCTATAGGTAACTGTAAATCGCTGTTAGCCATGCAATTTCATGAGCAAAGTGTGATATTCAATTTTTCTTCAGATTATGAGGCCCACCCAATAGCGCAGTTGTGACCAGTACACATAATAACACATTAAAGAATGTTGTATTTTATTGTGTTGTGCTCTGATTTTTGGTCTAAAAACAATAAAGAAATACCAGATAAGTTTTATATTCAAAATCTAAATTATGAACATTTATTGCTTCATTAAAGTAAATTACAAAGTGTTGTTAAGCTATTCTTACCCTCAATATAGCAGTGCTGTACAAATAAAAAAACAAAGAGCGGGCCTCAATTTATATACCTGAGTTGATCAGCCATGAAGCGTGCTGGCTGTAAATAATCAAGCTTCCCATGCTTTTTCAATGACCAAGTGTGTCCTTAAGTAATTTTGGTTCCTGTAACCCCTGGCTCCCATGGAACCCAAATTCTGATAGCCCTTCAAATTTTCTTATTTCATTATTTTTTTTATTTTTTTTTGGTGTTAACGCCGTGTTAGCAGGAAGCATTGCTGTGCCTACTGCATTTTTTTTTCCGGTTCGTTGATTTTTTGAGGGAGTTGCGGCCCCTTGACATTTTTTTTTAAATTTCTTGTCGGCGCTACTCCTCCTAAACGCCTTGTTGGATTTCGACGAACCTTGGCAGGAAGCATCGGTAAGATGTCTAGTTGTGCATATCGCGCTTTCGTTCCAGTTTGCTGTTTTACTTTAAATTTCTTGTCGGCGCTACTCCTCCTAAACGGCTTGTTGGATTTCTACCAAATTTGGCAGGAAGCCTCAGTATGATGTTTAGATATGCAAAAGCATGGCATATTAATGAAATTTTGGACAAGTTCAAAAACCAGTTAGATCTAGTTAGTAACGACAGGTTATGGCCCTTGATTTGTTGAAAAATGCTATATTGTATTTTCCTTTGTTAAATCTGTAGTTACTTCATTTTTTATCTGATCTTTACCATATTTGTTTAGAATGTTAATATAAACCCCCACCACCCATTTTTAGCTCGAATGATCAGAGATCAGCAGAGCTTATGCCGTGGTGCGGAGTCCGTCATCCGTCTGTCTGTCTGTCCGTCCGTAAACTTTTATTTGTAGCGACTACTCCTCTGAAACTACTGGATGGATATTCATCAAACTTTACAGAAATGTTGCCCAGGAAGTCTAGTTGATTCTAGCAAAAATTCATGTTGATGTGAAATCCAAGATGGCCACCAAAGCTAAAAATAGATTTTTAAAATACAAGTTTGTAGCGACTACTTCTTGAAAGCTATAAGTGATATTGATATGGGACTTTTTCTAAAATGATCAGCATGACATGATGTTGGTCCTTGCCAAAAATCGTTTTGATTCGACGTTAAACATGGCTGCCAATTGCCATCTTTGTTTACATAGAGTTATATAGTAAAAACTTGTAGCGCAACTCCTCTGAAATTACTTGGCGGATTTTCATGAAACTTCACGGGAATGTTGTTCTTGATGTCTAATTGATCCTAGCAAAATTTCAGGTCGGCCAGAAATTCAAGATGGCCACCACAGCTAAAAATAGATTTTTAATAAATAAGTTCGTAGTGACTACTTCTTGAAAACTATAAGTGATATTGATATGGGACTTTTTCTAAAATGATCAGCATGACATGATGTTGATCCTAGTCGAAAATTATTTTGATTCGACGTTAAACATGGCTGCCAGTGGCCATTTTTGTTTACATAGAGTTATATACCGTATTTGTCGGCGTATAGCGCGCATGCGCATATAACGCGCACCCCGACTTTGGGCCTGAAATCCTTGGAAAAAAACTTTTTTTTATGTATTGTAGCGTAAACCGCGCATTAAAAACATGTGTTTTCAATTTCAGGACAGCAGAGCGCCATTTTGAAGCATTGACCAAAGAGGACATGTAAAACGAATTTTGATTGGCTTAAACAAGCTGCATGTTAGACTGTGTTTGTTTACTCAAGTGTAAATAAACTTGTACTGTTGAGTGAACTTTTGTTGTTTACTCAAGTTTCAATAAAATAAAAAACCCACGCCCGTGTTCAACTTTTATTACGATCATATTATATTTAATATTTTGGATTGACAATTAAAACAGATTATTCTTTCGAATAAATATGTGCTAGTCCTGAAAAGGACCGTTTTGTTCTGCTAACCCTTAAAATGTTATATATGTTTGCTTATAAAACAAATTCGAAGCGAGGTTCAGTCTCGAAATCATCAACACTACAAACAGAAGTAACTAACTATAGTAATACTATGTATCTAAATTTGTAGCATGAAACATAAAGCCTAAACCGGAAACGAAATGAAACGTATGTCGTACGTTTCTATATAAACTCAGTGAATAATTTCGAAAATCCTCTATCACTAACAATGTTCTAAGTAAAAATTCAAGAAGTTTCAATGTAAATGTTGCTCTCAGAGGTTTATATGTGCATTAGATAACTAAACTAATGCGTAACTTTTCTTTTATAAGATGTAAGAGTCTTTTATTAGACAAATCTTATCAAAAACGAAAATAATTGTGTAGTAGGGATATTCTCGAAACTGTACACTCGCCTCTGGATAAAAATAGATTCTAAAAATAGACTTTTGTGATTTGGACAAAAAAACAACTTCACGCAGTCTAAGCTGTTGCACCCTGATAATAATCAGAGAGCAAACGTATAGAGTATAAGACTGCTGTAAACCTAAACCCCAAACACTAAACCCTACTCGTAGATATTTAAAGTTCCCTAGTTAAAAATAGAAGTAAAAATTAAATTCACACCAGTAGACCGGTACTCAGTAGACAAAAGACGTCTATCCCAGTCGATCCCAGTCACATGTTTGTTTAATAATTAGTTATCATTGTTTGCGGTCAGTTAACATAAACCAAACACTTCACACTTAACACGTTTTCCCAATCAAATGAACCATTGAACCCATTTAGGAATAATCATGATTCTACGTTGTCGAAATTCAGAAATCAACTTTAACAAATAAGTAAGGGGGTCGTTGTTTATTAGAAATAATTATTATACAGTTGTATACAATTCTATTGTATTCTATTAATAAAATATGCACTAACCCAGTCTGCGGGTTCGGAAAATCCCAGCCTCGTTTTCATTTCAAAATGCCGATAGATGTAAACAATTGTATTTTTCAACATTTCAATGGTATTTTCTCAACAATAATCAACATAAAACATGGTAAAGTTTGATTTTATTATTTTTATTGATAATAAACATATAGCATACAACGCATTTTATTGAAACAATAGAAACAAGCCAACTTTTGTTCCGATTCAATCTCTGTAGTAAACGGCCGGTCTTGCGACTTTTTGAAAACCACAAAACTTCTCGTCTTGGCTGAAAAAAAAAAAGTAAATCATTACTTGTTGCTTAAACCGCGCACCCCAACTTCAGCCACAGAATCTGGGGTAAAAAAGTGCGCGCTATACGCCGACAAATACGGTAGTAAACACTTGTAGCGACTACTCCTCTGAAACTACTTGACGGATGTTCATGAAACTTCACAGGAATGTTGCTCTTGATGTCTAGTTGATCCTAGAAAAAATTCTGGCTGGCCGGAAATTCAAATAGATTTAAAATAAACATTTCTAAAATGATCAGCTAAAATGATCAGCATGACATGATGTTGATCCTTGTCGAAATTTATTTCGATGCGACTATAAACATGGCCGCTAGCGGCCATCTTTGTTTACATAGATTTATATAGTAAAAACTTGTAGCCGCTACTCCTCTGATACTACTTGACAGCTTTTTATGAAACTTCACAGGAATGTTGCTCTTGATGTCTTATTGATCCCAGATTTTTTTTAGGTCGGCCGGAAATTCAAGATGGACGCCATGGCTAAAAATAGATTTTTAAAAACAAGTTTGTAGCGACAACTTAAAACTGTAAGTGATATTGATCTGGGACCTTTTCTAAAATGATCAGCATGACATGATGTTGATCCTTGTCGAAAAATATTTTGATTCGACATTAAAAATGGGCGCCAGTGGCCATCTTTGTTTACATAGAGTTTATATAGTAAAAATTTGTAGCGACTACTCCTCTGAAACTACTTTGCGGATTTTCATGAAACTTCACAGGAATGTTGCTCTTGATGTCTAGTTGATCCGAGCAAAATTTCAGGTTGGCCGGAAATTCAAGATGGCCATCACGGCTAAACATAGATTTTTAAAAACAAGTTTGTAGCGACTACTTCTTGAAAACTGTAAGTGATATTGATTTGGGACTTTTTCTGAAATGATCAGCATGACAAGATGTTGATCCTTGTCGAAAATTATTTCGATTCAACATTAAACATGGCTGCCAGTGGCCATCTTTGTTTACCTAGAGTTACATAGTAAAAACTTCAACTTGTAGCGACTACTCCTCTGGAACAACTTGACAGATTTTTATGAAACTTCACAGGAATGCTGATCTAGCTATCAAAATCTATCAGTAGAGCTTCAAGGTCATTGACCTCTTGTTATGAAATTTCATAGAAAAAAGTGGGACAAATTAAAAAATGCCAATGCCAGATTAGACACAGCAGACTTATTGCCCATGATTACCAGGTGAGCGATCTAAGGCCATCCTATCCCTATTGTTTTTGCAATGTTTTAAAAAAACTACTGAAGGGAATTTTATGTCGACAACCCTTGATATATAAGCCGTTTTAGCCAGTAGAGCATCCACATTGAATAGAATGTCATTTTGTTTTTAAACAAATGCACTTAAATGTCATCTCAGCAAACGGCAAACTCGATTGTTTTTAGTTACTAAAATGTTTACAAACTTTCATTTAAGCATCATTGACCTTTTTATTTTTTAAGTCCAGCCCCCGTTAGGCGAGACATGTGAATCCACGGATTTCTTGTTTTGTTTTATCAGTTGAATATGTGTCGCCCCCATCCCCCAACCATTCCACCACCACAGCAATTTTGGATTAAAACTGATAAAAACAACAAATAAAATGTCATACCCTGCCCCAAATTTTACTATAATTTGTATGAGATTTTAACAATAATTTTATATCGGCCCAAGTTTCTATACCCGCCCCTACCAACAAACCCGCCACTACCAACAAACCCTCCTCCACCCCCACATTGTTTTAGCCTTGTTTTCTGATGGTATATACTGGCTATATAATTTATTATTCTCTGAAAAATTGAATAGTCACGCTGCGTTGTTCTGCAACAGCTCTTGTTTTTATATAAAATTATATACAAATGTGGATCTATATATAGGGATACTGTATTTACAATATGTCCAATTCCTTTGGGTTGACCGATCACCCATATCATTCTGTACACAATGAAACCTGTTAGTGAGTGTGTAAAGCCTGGTACACACGGTAAGATTATCTCATAGGACAAATCTTATAAGACAAATCTGATACAATCTATCTTATGAGATTGCCTGTACACACGGTGAGATTAATTTTATGGGATTTTCTGGTGACCTTCAAATACGTGCATACTGGATCTTTCCAGAATGTAAACGAATAAAAGCGCCTTGTCATACATCTGTCTTGTGGTAGTCTTTGTGCGTGACTGTCCACAAAAGTTCCTCTTCCTCGTAATATCCCAGCAAATCAACAATTTTATCATTCGTCCAGTTTCCTGCCATGTTGCTATGTATGAACTAGAATACCCGCGTGTACAAATCTACAATGCATGTAGCCCCTATGCTGCGAAGTTTATGTCAAATCTGGAACGCAGTACACTTTGGCCACAGTGTCACCATGTGTGGTTGGATGGCGGTGCTTTTGATCTTGTCTTATGGAAATAGAGCATGTTCTATTTCTGGAAGACATCTTTCAGGTCATAAATTGTGTCTTAAGCCCCTGTACACACGATGCAATTTGTCTCACAAGACATATCTTATAAGATAAATCTTACCGTGTGTACCGGGCTTAATGGTCAGTGTGAAGACAGACAGCTTAGAGAGAGGTGGTTTATAGAAGTGTACAGTAATGTGAAAAATTAGCAGATAATGTGAGTAGTTATACTATTGAGTTATATAATTAGTTTCTGTGTAATGTACATGACTTGTGTGATATACCAAATAGAACAGTGCCAAGGCCCTGTGTAATGTACATGACTTGTGTGATATACCAAATAGAACAGTGCCATGGCCCTTTGTAATGTTCAGTGATATTGATGTCAGCCTTAGTGGGAACAACTATACATTGTGTGTGGTATTGTGGTTAGGGGACATCAGGCTTAGTGGGAACAGACATACATCGTGTGTGGTATTGTGTATAGGGGATGTCAGGCTTAGTGGGAACAGGTATACATTATGTGTGGTATTGTGTATAGGGGACGTCAGGCTAATGGAACAGCTATACATAGCGTGTGTTATTGTGTATAGGGGACGTCAGGCTGATGGAACAGCTATACATAGTGTGTGTTATTGTGTATAGGGGACGTCGGGCTTAGTGGGAACAGCTATACATTGTGTGTGGTATTGTGTATAGGGAACGTCTGGTTTAGTGGGAACAGCTATACATTGTGTGTGGTATTGTTTATAGGGGACTTCAGGCTTAGTGGGAACAGCTATACATTGTGTGTGGTATTGTGTATATGGGACATCAGGCTTTAGCTATACATTGTGTGTGGTATTGTGTATACGGGACGTCAGGCTTAGTGGGAACAGCTATACATTGTGTGTGGTATTTTGTATAGGGGAAGTCAGCCTTAGTGGGAACAGCTATACATTGTGTGTGGTATTTTGTATAGGGGACGTCAGCCTTAGTGGGAAAGCTATACATTGTGTGGTATTGTGTATAGGTCATATCAGCCTTAGTGGGAACAGCTATACATTGTGTGGTATTATGTATAGGGGACGTCAGCCTTTGTGGGAACAGCTATACATCCTGTGTGGTAATTTGTATAGGGGACGTCAGGCTTAGTGGGAACAGCTATACATTGTGTGTCGTATCGTGTATATGGGACATCAGGCTTAGTGGGAACAGCTATACATTGTGTGTGGTATTGTGTATATGGGACGTCAGGCTTAGTGGGAACAGCTATACATTGTGTGTGGTATTTTGTATAGGGGACATCAGCCTTAGTGGGAAAGCTATACATCGTGTGGTATTGTGTATTGGGGACGTCAGCCTTAGTGGGAACAGCTATACATCCTGTGTGGTATTGTGTACAGTGAGCATCAGCTTAGTGGAAACTGTTGTGTATTATCAGTATATTGTGTAATATATGTATGGATGGAGGTCGACCTTATTGGAAACTGTTATACATCCTGTGTGGTATATTATGTAGTAGATGACAACCCTAGTGGAGACTCCTACGTGGTTTATGATACCATTATGGCCTTAGTGGTAACTGTCCTATGTCAGCAAGCCCATTATGTTGAGATATTTGGTGTGTAGCATCTGTGTGGATCCTTTTGTTGAGTATAGAGAATTTTGACTTTTAGTATAGGTTATGCGACATATAGACGTTGGAAGATCAGTGCAAAGACATCAGATAGATAATACTATAGACATGTCTTATCATTTGCAGAGATTATATCATTGACTGCGGGGATCTTATATCGATAGGGTTATCATTAGCATGTGTTTTTAGCTTTACTGATCAGAGATCAGCAGAGATTATGCCGTGGTGCGGTGTCCGTCGTCCGTCTGTCTGTCCGTCCGTAAACTTTTTTTTGTAGCGACTACTCCTCTGAAATTACTGAATGGATTTTCATGAAACTTTATAGAAATGTTGCCCATAAAGTCTAGTTGATCCTAGCAAAAATTCATGTTGATGTGAAATCCAAGATGGCCGCCAAGTCTAAAAATAGGTTTTTAAAAAAACAAGTTTGTAGCGACTACTTCTTGAAAACTCTAAGTGATATTGATATGGGACTTTTTCTAAAATGATCAGCATGACATGATGTTGGTCCTTGTCGAAAATCGTTTTGATTCGACGTTAAACATGGCTGCATCTTTTTTTTTTACATAGTTATATAATGAAAACTTGTAGCGACTACTCCTCTGAAACTACTTGACGGATTTTCATGAAACTTCACAGGAATGTTGCTCTTGATTTCTAATTGATCCTAGCAAAATTTCAGGACGGCTGGAATTCAAGATGGCCGCCACGGTTAAAATAATTTTTCAAAAAACAAGTTTGTAGCGACTACTTCCTGAAATCAAAATCAATCAGTAGAGCTTCAAGGTCATTGACCTCTTGTTTGTTTTTATAGGCTAATCTCTATCGGTAGTGATCCTATCACAGATCTAACAACAAATATTTCTGTGATCCTATGAAATAAAACTTTGAGTTTCCAGAAGTGTGTGGCCCTAAATGTCCCCATAATTATGTGTTATACTACAACTCACTTCCTTCTCCAGGAGAGGGTTCATCATTCCTGATTTTCCTGAAGGGTGACCTGATCGTGCTGTTGCAGCAGAATGGAGAGACGGTGATGAACTCTGGCTGGTGAGTAGGAGAGTGTGTACATACCAGCAAGAAGGACGACTTCCCTGCCGAGTGTGTCTACGTACTTCCAACCATCACCAAACCACCACCAGAGATACTGGTCAGCAAACTGTTGTTTTGTTTTAAGAACAAGATGTTTAAAAGTATTATTCTAAACAAATTTGTGAGAAAGACTATACGATGGTTGAAACAGCTTATTTTTGAAACAATTTGACATATTTATATTATAAATATAATATATACTGAAAGGAAAAAGTATCGCAGGGTGCGTATTTCCGCTATATATTGCATATACTGCACACTTAATTCCATATATATTCCAAGGAAATCCCAAGATGTTTTGTAAAAAAAAAACAGTGCAGTTAGTTAGAGAAAGGACACAACTGTGATGTTGTAGACGTTTTAATCACAGTACACGTTGTAACAAGAAATTCATAAATGCTGAAGTTCCTCTTTGAAAAATTGAGCCAGTTCAGTACTGTATTTAATGTTAAGTAATTGCAACATTTAAAGCCTAAGTTTGCTCACCTGCTTGAGCCAAATGCGCATTCTGACAATAATGAAACTTTAAAGGGGTAACCATTGGTGTGTTCAGTGCTGTTTAAACCTTCTTTCTAAAAGGACAGGCCTAATGTCGCCCTGTACCATTCGATTAGCAGTAGCATATTAAACATACAATATATAGCGGAAATACGCACCCTGCGTTTCTTTTTCCTTTCAGTATACATTCAATTGTCTGTTGTATATAAATTGTAAAATTTATTAATGCAGTCTTTTAATTGTAGAATCTATTCCTGCATTTTTCTTCAGTATGATGTTTTGTTTATTTGTAGAATCTATTCGTGCAGTCGTCAGATCCATCAATATTGTCACAGGCAACAACGGAGGAGGCACCAGAGAGTGGGGCGAGAAGCCATACACACTGGAGGAATATTCCCTAGACCACTTCAGGTATTAACATTTCTCTATACTCCCTGGACCACTTCAGGTACTGACATTTCTCTATAATAACTCTCTAGACCACTTCAGGTACTGACATTTCTAGTATATTTAGTATATTAGTTGTAAATCTTTATTCACTCAAATCATGCGTACATGACAACATGAGGTAACTCTATACTCCCTAGTCCACTTCAGGTATTGACATTTCTCTATACTCCCTGGACCACTTCAGGTATTGACATTTCTCTATACTCCCTAGACCACTTCAGGTATTGACATTGCTCTATACTCCCTAGTACCACTTCAGGTATTGACATTGCTCTATACTCCCAAGACCACTTCAGGTATTGACATTTCTCTATACTCCCTAGACCACTTCAGGTATTGACATTTATCTATACTCCCTGGACCACTTCAGGTATTGACATTTCTCTATACTCCCTAGACCACTTCAGGTATTGACATTCCTCTATACTCCCTAGACCACTTCAGGTATTGACATTTCTCTATACTCCCTAGACCACTTCAGGTATTGACATTTCTCTATACTCCCTAGTACCACTTCAGGTATTGACATTGCTCTATACTCCCTAGACCACTTCAGGTATTGACATTGCTCTATACTCCCAAGACCACTTCAGGTATTGACATTTCTCTATACTCCCTAGACCACTTCAGGTATTGACATTTATCTATACTCCCTGGACCACTTCAGGTATTGACATTTCTCTATACTCCCTAGACCACTTCAGGTATTGACATTCCTCTATACTCCCTAGACCACTTCAGGTATTGACATTTCTCTATACTCCCTAGACCACTTCAGGTATTGACATTTCTCTATACTCCCTAGTACCACTTCAGGTATTGACATTGCTCTATACTCCCTAGACCACTTCAGGTATTGACATTGCTCTATACTCCCTAGACCACTTCAGGTATTGACATTTCTCTATACTCCCTAGACCACTTCAGGTACTGACATTTCTAGTATATTTAGTATATTAGTTGTAAATCTTTATTCACTCAAATCATGCGTACATGACAACATGAGGTAACTCTATACTCCCTAGTCCACTTCAGGTATTGACATTTCTCTATACTCCCTGGACCACTTCAGGTATTGACATTTCTCTATACTCCCTAGACCACTTCAGGTATTGACATTGCTCTATACTCCCTAGTACCACTTCAGGTATTGACATTGCTCTATACTCCCAAGACCACTTCAGGTATTGACATTTCTCTATACTCCCTAGACCACTTCAGGTATTGACATTTATCTATACTCCCTGGACCACTTCAGGTATTGACATTTCTCTATACTCCCTAGACCACTTCAGGTATTGACATTCCTCTATACTCCCTAGACCACTTCAGGTATTGACATTTCTCTATACTCCCTAGACCACTTCAGGTATTGACATTTCTCTATACTCCCTAGTACCACTTCAGGTATTGACATTGCTCTATACTCCCTAGACCACTTCAGGTATTGACATTTCTCTATACTCCCTAGACCACTTCAGGTATTGACATTTCTCTATACTCCCTAGTACCACTTCAGGTATTGACATTGCTCTATACTCCCAAGATCACTTCAGGTATTGACATTTCTCTATACTCCCTAGACCACTTCAGGTATTGACATTTATACTCCCTGGACCACTTCAGGTATTGACATTTCTCTATACTCCCTAGACCACTTCAGGTATTGACATTCCTCTATACTCCCTAGACCACTTCAGGTATTACATTCTCTGAAATGAGGAGATGGTGTACATCAAATGATTGTTTTCCAAACAGTAATCAGTTGTTGTCGGTTCAGTGATAAACATCTTTAAAATTGTAAAATTTTCTAAATGTCATTGATAAAATATAACTATCACCATAATCTTCCTCATATGCTCAATGGCACCATGGGTGATGTTCTTATTTAGAAACATTACATACTTTTTCCCAGTTGCCATGAGTACAGCCTTATAAACCCTTGCCCTATAACTTCACCATATAACAAAACAACTGAAAACTTTCATTTGGTTAGTTTGTATGCATTTTGACATACTTTTTGCAATTTGAAATTGTGCAATCGTGGTGCCACTTGAAAATAAAAAACACTAGTTTGTGTTCCTTAGAAATTCCCCTTTGATATGAAAACAATGCAAAATTCCCCTTCCTGAGGGCCCTAGCCCCAGTCCCCTAAAAGCTGACTAGTACCCCGATTCTTGAACTGAGCTGACGGTTGGGCCTTTTTGGTTGCAACTTTTTTGTGGTTATATTTGAAGAGATAATGTCTTCATTGTCTCTATCTTAGCCTTTGTCAAACATACCAAGATATTTTTTAAATTGCTATCATTATTTATCTATGTCATATAACTGCTTTTATTCAGGCATTCGAGGTTGAATCAAGAACAAGAGCGAAAGATTTCTGCCAAAATATTTCCAAAAAACTACGACTCATTTCCCGAAGGCTTCAGCCTCTTTGTGTAAATAGCAGACAAAGGTAAAATGAAGACATACACCTGTGTATTAATATCTGTAATCACTATTAGTAGAAGGATATAGTTTAAGAGTATTTTGTGTTGATGAAATTTAGTTAACTTGAACATTTTTTGATGTTTAATCCGAAATTGCCTAAGATTCCATATTTTTATAAGTGTAATATAAAGGGCAGGAGTTTAATACTAATTTACTGAAATGAAAAACAAAGATTTGATATTACATCGGTAATTGTTGTAGAATCTCTGTTTATAAATGTATATGTTGTGTTATAGTTATGATTTTGTACGTCACCTGATAGACTGGTTAAGCAAGGCCCGCCCATCCAGGGATGGTGAGTATTCAGTTTGTTCATATTTATTGATTTATTGCATGTCATTGTTCACCATTATTTAACACCCACCCACCCCCACCACACATACACACTCTTCTGTTTGCCCATACATATGATATCTCACTCTAGAGACCAAAACTCTCAGAATTTCGTCTCTTTAGAAGTAAAAAAAATGTGCGATTTGGACATTTTACTGAACAAATAGTGAATTGTGAAATGAAAAAATTTAAAAGCTCTTAAGTGACATTTTCCTATTTTATTTTACCATTAAATGCTTTAAAAAGCTTAAATGTATATGAAAATAGTTGATAAAACCTCACATATACCTTATGTTTAAAGAATCTCACAGATTTTGGACAAATCTCCCTTGAAAAAATCATAAATCTAACAGATTGCAAAGTATCACATGTATGTTTGCCCCTGTCTTCGACTTTCCTCCACAGCAGGTGAGCTGTTATCTTCTGACAACTCTTGTAGAATTTTTAGAGAGCATATTGACCATCATGATCTAATTTTCCTAAGTGTTGTTATATAGTTGTTTGACAACATTTGCGACTATTAAACTGTAGATATAAGTACAGACTAAGCCTATATTTATACCAAGTCCCTCACTTCCATCTAGGGGTAAGTTTGGTGTCCATTGTGAAAGTTATATATTGAAAACCTAAAACCATTTTCATTACCTTTATGTTTGACCTAATACTTAATACATGTAATTTTGTGTTCAGGTAACCCACCACAGTTTACATACCAAGTTTTCTTAATAAAAGCTGTGGACAAACAAGGTACCAGACAAGGATATCAATGCGGATCTTATCTTCCATTATCATCAAGAGTTACCCAAACTGTTACGCGGTTATACTACAAGTATAGTAAGCAGCCAGACTCGCCGCCGCCATCTTCCTTGTCAAGTTTGGTGCAAGGCAAAACTGCAGAATTTACCGTAAGTATCATTCATCTGTCCCATGTATAGTATGGGGGACACTATCATAGTGACCATCTTGTCGTTTGCCAATAAACCATCTGTCCCATGTGTAGTATGGGGAACACTATCATAGTGACCATCTTGTTTGTCGTCTGCCAGTAAACCATCTGTCCCATGTATAGTATGGGGGACACTATCATAGTGACCATCTTGTTTGTCGTCTGCCACTAAACCATCTGTCCCATGTGTATTATGTGGGACACTATCATAGTGACCATCTTGTTTGTCGTCTGCAAATAAACCATCTGTTCCCATGTATAGTATGGGGAACATAATCATAGCAACCATTTTGTTTGTCGTCTGCCAGTAAACCATCTGTCCTCATGTTTAGTATGGGGGACATAGTCATAGCAATCATTTTATTTGTCGTCTGCCAATAAACCATCTGTCCCCATGTGTAGTATAGGGGACATAATCTTAGCGACCATTTTGTTTATAATCTGCAAATAAACCATCTGTCCCATGTATAGTATGGGGTGCATAATCATAGGGACCATTTCATTTGTTGTCTGCCAAACCTGTTAAAACTGTTATAAGGAGTATCGCCTGTATTGTCTAACCCTAACTTGTCATCTGCCAATACTGTTAAAACTATTATAAGAAGTATCACCTGTATTATCTAGAAGTTAGCAACAACAAAACAAAGAAGGTATTTTGTGAGAAATGTTGAAGAACAATTTAATACAAAAAATTGTCTGAACTGATTCTGTGCATTTAAAATAAAAAAGATTACAATAAGATGAAAAGGGTCATTTTAACATTGAACTAGGCATGTTGGTCTTTCTTTATTGCAAATGTACCTAATTATTATAATCATACTCTCTGTGGTGCAGACGATAGTGTTACTGAGGATGGAAAGAGAGAACCCCACATGTAGGAGTCTGCAACCTGTGTACGTACAAACTACCGTAGGGTTGTTGCATTGTGGGTAGAAAGTGAATCCGGAAGGGTGGACCTAACACAGCCCCTGAAATATGAAAAGCTATGAAAATCAAAATGCCTCACCCATAAAATCTGGCATGAGCTCCCATTCATTTTTTGAAACATACTATACCCACTTATGTAAGGCTTAAACAGCCTGAACATTATGTTTTCATGATCATCTTTTTCATGTTCATAAATATTCAAAAGAAAGCACTTATTTCAGGAATAATATTCTCCATTTGAAAAACATATAAACATATTTTCTGACATATAAAAGAAATGCTCGTCTTGCTATGTTACAGGTGTATGCTCAGAGAACTTATCCCAGCTGATTTGATGAAGACACAATCTCCAGACGACTGGAAGAGGGTAGGTATTTATTGTTATTGTGCCATCTCTTAAATAATACCATTTTATGTACACATACAATGCAGTCCTGTTAAAAAACCTATTCAAAACATATTTATAAATCTCAAGGTATATGAAAAAAATGTATGCTTTGTTGCTGGTTTCCGTATTTATATAAATTATTAATAGATATGTCTAGGCTCGCGCTAAGCATTTGCTAGTTCGCCATAGGCGAAAGGAAAATGGAATTGGCGAATAAAAAATCGTAGCAAATTCGCCAAACATCGGCCATTTGGCGAATTCAAATTCCCGACTGATTTTGTCTGATAAAACTCAAACACTGATTTCAAATTCAAATCGGTCGTCTCGGAGGATAACATAATCCGGTTGAAAAACAACATAACAAACGTCCGTAACATACTTTATTAAAAGATAAAACGAAGGTTTTCAATTAAATACCGAATATAATATGGATACATATCCGGTTTGGGACATTCTAATTTATAAATATATATATTTATCATTAATATAATACAATTGTACTTGATTTTAATAAATTTTGTAATCTCTTAATTATAAGCACAATGCAGCATGCATATCATATGGAGGTATTGATACCCAACAAAGCGTACCCTCTACCATGTTTACTTGTTAATGAAATATACCTAAACGCAGGATTATGATATTATTTTTTTGCACCTTCACTGTTTTTAGATCACCTGAGCTGAAGGCTTAAGGTGGACAACACTCTTCGTCCGTCCCTCTGTCATCCGTCATCGTTAACTTTTGCTTCAAACGACTTTTCCTCAGAAACCGCTAGGCCAATTTTGACCAAACTTCACATGGATGATCCGTAGATAATTGCTTTTTAGCTCGACTATTCGAAGAATAAGAGAGCTTATGTAATCACCCCGGGGTCGGCGTCGGCGTCCCACATCAAGGTTTGCGTTTAAGCTGTGTTTACAAGTCTATATCTCTTACATTTCTTATCCTACCACATCCAAATTTGTTCATGGGCTTCCTTGTAGCATTATCTTAAGGGCTGCATAAGCAGTTTTGGTTCCTGTCACCCATGGGCTCCCATGGAACGCAAATTATGATAGCCCATAAAATGTGCCCCATTTCACATCAAATTTTGCATGTAAGCTGTGTTTACAAGTCTATATCTCTTACAATTCTTACCCTAGCACAACCAAATTTGGCCATTAGCTTCCTTATAGCATTATCGTAAGGGCTGCTTGAGTAATTTTGGTTCCTGTAACCCCTGGGCTCCTATGGAACCCAAATTCTGATAGCCCTTAAAATATGTCTGTTTCACATCAAATTTTGCGTGTAAGCTGTGTTTACAGGTCTATATCTCTTGCATTTCTTGTCCAGCTCTAGCTGAACTAAATTGATCATTTATTGTACTTGACACTCTGGTACTATCTAGCTGATCATTTATTGTACTTGACAGTACTCTGGTACTATCTAGCTGATCATTTATTTTACTGACAGTACTCTGGTACTATCTAGCTGATCATTTATTGTACTTGACACTCTGGTACTATCTAGCTGATTATTTATTGTACTTGACACTCTGGGACTATCTAGCTGATCATTTATTGTACTTGACAGTACTCTGGTACTATCTAGCTGATCATTTATTGTACTTGACACTCTGGTACTATCTAGCTGATCATTTATTGTACTTGACACTCTGGTACTATCTAGCTGATCATTTATTGTACTTGACACTCTGGTACTATCTAGCTGATCATTTATTTTACTGACAGTACTCTGGTACTATCTAGCTGATCATTTATTGTACTTGACACTCTGGTACTATCTAGCTGATCATTTATTGTACTTGACAGTACTCTGGTACTATCTAGCTGATCATTTATTGTACTTGACACTCTGGTACTATCTAGCTGATCATTTATTGTACTTGACACTCTGGTACTATCTAGCTTGTATTGACAGTTCTCTGGTACTTGCAGAACGTGTTTGATATAACACATGACACGAACGTCATATTGTTCTATTTCTTGTGCTCTGAAGAAATCCCAGTTTTCTAAGCCCCAAGTCACATATAGGAGTATCACAAATAAAGATTTCTTTATGCAAAAAAAACCCAGCAAAAACACAAAAAAAAATAAAAAAATAAAAAAAAAATTAAAAAAATACACATTAACACTAGTTGGTAAACGTATCCATATAGTCACATTCCCGTGTACATAAATCACATTCACCGTATTTGATGAATCTAAACTTTACTATTCTCGTGACCTAAAACACTTTAATACATATTTTTTTGTATTTTGATATATGGGCATTAGCGGTTATGTATGAAGCATTGTCATAAATGTTTCATAATAATATTTTATTTCCTTCTGAATATCACATTTGCATAATGACCTAAACGTGAGAATAAAATGTTATTTTGTTTAAATAAAAACGAGTTGAAAGGGGGTTCAGCTTCATCAGGCTTTTAGGGGCCCGACTTAACAGTTTACAAATAAAGAATTATGTTTTATATTAACAAAATGAACGAGCCTAAAATGACCCGTTATTTACAAGGGTACCGGTATGTATTTTGCACAGTAATATGTGTTGTCCTAGGTTTTACACTAGATATCGTAAATGGGGACTTATCTCTATAATAATTTTTCGAGCACAGATGTACTTCGATACAGCAAGGCAAATAAGCTTACCAACTTTCAAGACTCGAGGATAGCGGTGACATCATGCACTACTAAAGCTAAGCTTTAGGTTTTGGAAGAGCATTTCTATGGAAGAGTATAGTGTACACATGTCACATTGTACATTAATTTTGTAAACCAACACATGTCAACTCCAGTCTCCAGCCTCATGTACTTGAGTAACCCGACAAAGGTAAACACTAGACATGTACATGTACATTGTACATGTCTACATTTAAATCCGCATGCTTCAGATCGACAGAGAACAAATATACACTTCTCATTTTGACATGTCTCAAGTTAACACGTCCAGGTTTACAAGCCACCAAATACATCTAGATGATTTCACATGCAGGACATTTACAAAGACCATTGTAATTATCGTTTATGTTTGTTTGGCTTGTTATTTTAATACTAAAAAGAGGATCTCTTGGAAGCAACACACACCAACAAGAGAGAAAAGGAGCAGACTTGGTTTTATTGTGTCTGTTCATGGGAAGTAATACTGCAACACCTATCAAGCCATTTAGCACCGGCTTATTCGGCGTTCTATGTTAAAGCCACGCATATTCGGCTTGGTGATCCCAAAGGACCCGTATGTAATAACACTACTGACTATAACAACAGCTAACTCTTAAGTTGTAATTATGTAGAAGTCATTTCTGCTTTATCATTACAGAAACCATGCGGTTTATAACGCGGTTTATCACATACGTATTGATCGTGCACGTCACGTAGGGTCAACAGTCAGCACATAACCAGGTGTGTCTGATCGTGCCACCGGACATGGAGGAATGTTACCGGTCGTTTCAGGATAAACCCATCACGGGAAGGGCGGCTCAAATAGAATGTCTCCGGGTACGGTAATATGTAAATTACATCAAGTTGGTATATAAAATTGAATATAAAATAGATTTTGTCGTAACATAGACATATTTCCATTGAGTTTCATTTTAATACGCTGACCTTATGTCGTTTTTGTGTCTTGTCATTTTTCTCCGTCATTTTTTATTAGTTGTATATATATATATGTTTACACCAAGGCTGTACAAAACACTATATATAATATATATACCTCGTATTAATCAGTCCGCTATGTTTCAATGAAATTCACATGATTAATGAACAATCCCGGGACAAAGCAATCTAACAAAACGGTCTACTTTAAAGACGGTAAAGACTTAAAAATGTCATTTATTAGGCTTTACACAATACTTTATTATACTCTATGAATATGAAAATTTAAGTTTGGTTTGACAAATTTTAAGGATGTTTGTACCAATATGTAGTGAACAAGAAATAATTTTCCAACACCACCCCCTCCCACTCCCCTACATAAACACGCAGATGTTGACATATTTTCAAAGAAGATTTGTTTTTGAGAGTTCCGATAAACTTGGAAAGAATTATCAAAAACGGATGATAAACAACGAAGATATTACCATTTAGACTTTCAGTAATAAAAATTGATTGAATAGATGTAAACATTCCCCTTAAAGGGTGTAAAAAGGCGTAAACATTCCGCTTAAAAGGTAGTTCTTCTTATCTGAAATGTAGCAACAGGTAACATAAGAAAATACGAAAACTTAAAAACGGCTCAGTGCTATTCTTAAGTCAGAATGTATACACAGGTTGAAAGAAGAGGCGGTAAGAAATGTCACTAAGTAAAATAATAATATCTAGCTGACATATACATCATTTCATAACCATATAACGTGCATGCCACAAACGCCACGAAACAAGACCTCTTACACCATGTACTTATTTTACAGAAATTACTCTGGGACGCGGTTCCATGGGAGCTAGATTTTTTCAGTCAGTTTCAAGGGGATACGCGTTTGGCTTCAGCCGAGGATGCACCGGGGACAGGCGGTGCCGCTGTAAGAAATACACGAAGACCGTCTGGACGAATCATTTATTTGCCTGCAAGTGGATATAGAGTTAGACGCGAGTACAGGACTTTATCCCGGCGTGAGCGAGAACGTTTTCATGGAGCAATGAACACTCTGCACCAGGTAAGCAAATACTGCCGGTTTAATACAATTATAGGGCTTAACTGTATAGTTTATTTTTAAAATTTGCGACGATCAGAGATCAGCAGAGCTTATGCCGTGGTGCGGCGTCCGTCGTCCGTCTGTCCGTAAACTTTTTTTTGTAGCGATTTCTCCTCTGAAACTACTGAATGGATTTTCATGAAACTTTACAGAAATGTTGCCCATGAAGTCTAGTTGATCCTAGCAAAAATTCATGTTGTTGTGAAATCCAAGATGGCCGACAGATCTAAAAATAGGTTTTTAAAAAAACAAGTTTGTAGCGACTTCTTCATGAAAACTATAAGTGATATTGATATGGGACTTTTTCTAAAATGATCAGCATGACATGATGTTGGTCCTTGTCGAAAATCGTTTTGATTCGACGTTAAACATGGCTGCCAGCGGCCATCTTTGTTTACATAGAGTTATATAATGAAAACTTGTAGCAACTACTCATCTAAAACTACTTGACGGATTTTCATGAAACTTCACAGGAATGTTGCTCTTGATGTCTAATTGATCCTAGCAAAATTTCAGGTCGGCCGGAAATTCAAGATGGCCGCCACGGCTAAAAATAGATTTTTAAAAAAGAAGTTTGTAGCGACTAAGTCTTGAAAACTATAAGTGATATTGATATGGGACTTTTTGTAAAATGATCAGCATGACATGATGGTTATAAGAGTCAAACATTATTTTGATTCGACATTAAACATGGCTGCCAGTGGCCATCTTTGTTTACATAGAGTTATATAATGAATACTTGTAGCGACTACTCCTCTGAAACTACTTGACGGATTTTCATGAAACTTCACAGGAATGTTGCTCTTGATGTCTAATTGATCCTAGCAAAATTTCAGGTCGCCCGGAAATTCAAGATGGCTGCCATGGCTAAAATAGATTTTCAAAATACAAGTTTGTAGCGACTACTACTTGAAAACTATAAGTGATATTGATATTGGACTTTTTGTAAAATGATCAGCATGACATGATGTTGGTCCTTGTCAAAAATTGTTTTGATTCAACGTTAAACATGGCTGCCAGCAGCCATCTTTATTTACATAGAGTTATATAGTAAAAACTTGTAGCGACTAATCCTTTGAAACTACTTGGCAGATTTTCATGAAACTTTACAGAAATGTTGCTCTTAATGTTTAATTGATCCTAGCAAAATTTCAGATCGGTCAGAAATACAAGATGGCCACCACAGCTAAAATTAGATTTTTTAAAAAAGAAGTTTGTAGCTACTACGTCTTGAAAACTATAAGTGATATTGATATGGGACTTTTTGTAAAATGATCAGCATAACATGATGGTTATCAGAGTCAAACATTATTTTGATTCGACGTTAAACATGGCTGTCAGCGGCCATCTTTGTTTACATAGAGTTATATAATGAAAACTTGTAGCGACTATTCCTGTGAAACTACTTGACGGATTTTCATGAAACTTCACAGGAATGTTGCTCTTGATGTCTAATTGATCCTAGCAAAATTTTAGGTCGGCCGGAAATTCAAGATGGCCGCCACGGCTAAAAATAATTTTTCAAAAAACAAGTCTGTAGCGACTACTTCCTGAAATCAAAATCAATCGGTAGAGCTTCAAGGTCATTGACCTCTTGTTACTTCATATGAACACCATTTCTAAACCTACTGACGAAGAAGTACATATATAACTTGCATATTTGGAGAATCCACACTATATAGACGCAATATAACTGACTTTAATCAGCTAGGCCAAACTCCGAAACTGGAACGTGATATTGTGATATTGAATTGATGTATTGTAACATATCTGCAGTAAAATATTATTAAACTAACTCCGAAACTGGAACGTCGAATAATTCAACCAAAATTCATTTTACGCATATTTAATCACGGGTATTTTTAGAATCCGTAAAGCTTTACTTTAATCGGCACATATACATTATTATATGACCTGAACACCTGGTTAGAGTTTTGATACACAGTTTTATAGCGTATTGTTGCCGTTATTTGGCGGGTTAGTTTCTTTAAGAAGGCTGAAGCGCCGACCCCGTCCCATATTAGTCTCGATCATCCAGACCTATAGCGAGAATACATGACGTAAGTTAAATCGTCAAATGCATGACTCTCTTTAAAATTCATTTTAACGCTTGTGTTGGTAAAATTGTTTGTTTGTTGTTTCAATTGTGTTTTACGTCATTTTAGCTCATGTTAGACAAAACATGACGGCCGATTTTGTTTGTGGTAGAGGCTGTCCAACCATTTTCCTGGGTAGAACCAGTACTGTATACCTCCTGACATCCGTAAAAATCGACACTTTATATTTAGTAAACACAAATGTAAAAATGCTACCCGCAACAGTCTTTTCTATTACAACATGTCCAAGAAAATAAACCTTGTCAACGAATTTTCAAACCATTTTTATGAAATGTAAATCTTTTTAATTTTCAATTTTAGAATGGCCAGCTTCATGCTTTTGCTCGTCTTCACGCCGTTGCCGTGTCCTTACACCATGGTGGTGCATCTTTTCTCCCTTGGCACAGGGCCTTCCTAGCAATGTAAGTAATAGCAAACACGCCGAGAAGCAGCCTACTGATGCTGGTTACCTATATACTTTATATCTCGTTCATAGGTAATGTTTGACATAAATATAATTATCGCATTTTGTGGCAATTTCCATTGAAGAATGCCGTTCTCCAAATGTTGGTAACAGAACACTTTTCCGTGCTCTAACTGAACATTGCTATCGCATTTCGTCGCGCATGCGCACTCTTTTTTTAAAGCGTGTATTTCCCACACGTGTTGTAACGTGAATATAATCAACAATCACAATTTGCTTTCAACTATACATAGAATTATTAATACGGATTTAAAAATATGCAAGTTATGCGGGGCGCTGTGATTTAAAAAAAAAATTGCCTTGTGTCCCTTTTATATACAGATGGGAATTCTGGTTTATAAAAAATAAACTATTATTATATGAATAATAACCATATAGGGTAAGAAACATTCAGTTATATATTATAGTTTATAGCTTCGTACATTTCAATGATCTTATCTTTAAAAATGCCTTTGAAGGTCACGTGTGGAAGTTTGCTTCATATTCTAAACCAATACTTGTTGGACATTTACCGTAAACGATGGAGAAGAGGTTAAGAGCTGCAGACCCGCGTGGGTTCTAAGCACTGGAGGTGTCATATATTGTGGAAATATTCACCCTTCAACACCCCTTCCTCTGAGGTTGCTATCCCAATATGACCGAATATGGCGTCTACTCAATTGTATTTCTCTTGAAAATTTAGTGGTTTTCATAATCTTAAAACGCTTTTCGAAAAACTGGAAGTAAAGGGGACTGGAGGCGATCTGCACGATTAATAATGGGTGTCAATCCAAATACGAGTAAAACCAGTATAATGAGTTTCAGTTGCATATTCAATGTAAATATCCACTTCAATTATTATTTAATAATATGTTCAACTGCTAGCCATATGAAAGCCAGATGAATTCTATCCACCCACTTCCGCCTCTCCCCCACACCCCACCCCCACTTGAAACTTTTTTTTTTTAAAATATTTATGTGTTGCTTTTGTCAATTCTTACACATATATGTTGCCCCTCAAAACCTACACCCGCCTCTCACCCCCACTCCCACCCCCCCCCCACCACACTAGATTTTTTTTTTTTTTTTTTTACATATTTCTTTGTTGTTTTAGTCAATTCTTACACATATATGTTGCACCCAGCCCCCAACTCACTCCCGCCTCTCCCCACCCTGCTCCCCCCCACCCCACCCCCACTTGATTTTTTTTTTTTTTTAACATATTTATGTGTTGGTTTTGTCAATTCTTACACATATATGTTGCCCCGCCCCCCTGTGTTGTTTTGGTGAATTATTACATAGCTTCTTACACATATATGTTGCCCTCACCACCCCCACTCCCACCACCATCCACCCCCGCCTCTCTCCCACCCGCACCCCACTCAAAACTCGATTTTATTTTTATTTATTTTTACATTTTTCCGTGTATTTTTGGTCAATTCTTACACATAGTTATGTTGTGCTCCCAACCCCACCCCACATTGTTGTAGCCTTGTTTTCTGATGGTATATACTAGCTATAAATTTATTATTCTCCGAAAAATCGAATAGTCGAGCTGCGCTGTTCTCCGATAGCTCTTGTTAGATTTGTTAAAATTAGGTCAATGTGACATCCAAGATGGCCGCCATTACCATATATGGTCGAAACCTTAAAAAATCTTCTCAAGAACCGCTGGACAGATTTTGACAGTTTTTCTTTTAAAATGATCGCCAACGCCTAGACTATCAAGTTCGTTCAAATGAAGTTCCCGGGTCAAAAATGACCCTGCACTGGGGGTCCAAAGTTTGTATATTGAGATTTTGCATGTTTTTCTTCGACTTATATAGGAAAATACTTTAAAAAATCTTCTCTGAAACCACAAGGCACAGAGCTTTCATGTATTACATGTAGCATCACCTTAAGGTCCTTTACTAATTTTGTTCAAATCGTGATCTTGGGGTGTAATTTGGCCCCGCCCCGGGGTTCACAGTTTTACATAGACTTACATCGGAAAAAAAAAATCTTCTCTAAAACTACAAGAACCAGAGGTTTAATATTTTGCATTTACTATAAGATTATGGTCCTTTACCAAGATTTTACGTTCCGTTTCGATAATATTCCACTGAGTTATTGCCATCTGTATTTTTAATGCATTTCGTACTTGGTAGTGCAATAGAAACTCTTGTCCGCGCTGTTTCTCTAAAACTCCTTGTTAGAATTTATTGGAACTGCTAGGAAGTATCAATATCAAGTGGAAATATGCATACTTTCATGACGTTCTGGTTCAATAATTTTCCACTGAGTTATGGCCCTTTGTATTTTTAATGCATTTCATACTTGGTAGTAAATTCTTGTCCCGGCTTTTTCTCTATAATATACGTCTATGTATCTTATAGGAACAAAGTCTTGTATGTTTACCCACCCCACAACAGGGGGTATTTGTCCGCCTCGGCGACAGTTCTAGTTTACACAGAGTTATATAATGAAAACTACTTGACGGATTTTCATGAAACTTCACATGAATGTTGCTCTTGATGTCTAGTTGATCCTAACAAAATTTCAGGCTGGCTGGAAATTCAAGATGGCCACCATGGCTAAAAATAGATTAAAAAAATTAATTGTAGCGACTACTTCCTGAAAACTATGTGATATTGATATGGGACTTTTTCTGAAATGATCAACATGACATGATGTTGGCCCTTGTCGAAAATTATTTTGATTCAACATTAAACATGGCTGCCACTGGCCATCTTTGTTTACATAGAGTTATATAGTAAAAACTTATAGCGACTACTCCTCTGAAACTACTTGACCGATTTTCATGAAACTTTACAGGAATGCTGATCTAGCTATCAAAAACCTATCAGTAGAGCTTTAATGTCATTGACCTCTTGTTCAATAGGTCATCTCTCTTTTATTTTTCAAGGTCATCACAAACATAAAAGTGTGGCAATAGGACTACCGCCTTGGAACGGTCAGTGGCAAAAAGGGCCACTGGGATTTTAAACCAGGTTCTAGGATGCACCAATCCTCACTCTTACCCTACCGTCATCCCAGTAGTTACATTTAGTTATTTTTCTAAATGCAGCAGTTTTATACAACTGCATAATCGCAAACATCTTTCATTGTAGTATCTTAGCAAAGCGTGTTTAGTAATTCTTGTTTTATTTACATTTCAGCAAACTACGGAACCTAATTACCCAGAAATCCTTCTGATCGCCATCAACAAGAACGGAGTGAATCTTATTCATCCTCAAACCAAGGTACCCAAACCAACCATTTTTCTTCTTTTTCAATCACCACAGCCTACGGATGGCAATGTAGGCTGGATATTCATTCAGTATTATTAACAGTAGTATTAACAGTAGTTAATCCAAGCATATGAAAGAGCCATTCTGTGTGATAGTAAGAGTGAGGCACGTCTTCCATTTTCCCACTCTCTAGAGTTGTCTAAATAGCCTAAAATAATGTGTTGAGACTTTCAGTCATTTAATGGTCGCAAAGTTTTGTTTCATGGCGAGGCGTTAAACACAATTTGAGATCGCTAAATGACTGATATATACCGTTTTCTGAACCCATTTTGGTGATTTTGACAGTTTTTACTCACAAATGCTTTGAAATAAAACTAGATGACGTCACGTTTTTGATGGTTATTGTCACATGACGGATTTGTGACGGGTTATCCACTATTTAATATAGCATTTTTAACTAAATCATGTGGTAAAGTTTGGTAAAGATAGGATGAAAAATGAAGGCCCTATCGTCTTAATGAATCAAGGGCCATAACTCCGCTGTATGGTTTTCAAACTTGTCCGAGCTTTTATTGAATAAACAATCTGATAAAAGTTTGGTAAAGATTGGATGAACAATGAAGCCCCTATTGTCTTGTTTGAGCTTTCAACGACATTAGCAATCTGATAAAGTTTGGTAAAGATCGGATGAACAATGAAGCCCCTATTGTCTTAACATTTAACTAAATCAAGAGCCATAACTCCGCTGTTACTAGTCCGATATGGCTGGTTTTCAAACTTGTCCGAGCTTTCATTGATATTAACAATGTGGTAAAGTTTGGTAAAGATAGGATGAAAAATAAAGGCCCTATCATCTTAACGAGGCAAAATATAGCATTTTGAACTAAATCAAGGGCCATAACTTCGCTGTTACTGGTCCGATATGTATGGTTTTCGAACTTATCCGAGCTTTCATTGATATTTACAATCTGACAAAGTTTGGTAAAGATCGGATGAACAATGAAGCCCCTATTGTCTTAACGAGGCAAAATATAGCATTTTTAACTAAATCAAGGGCCATAAACTTGTCCGAGCTTTCATTGATATTAACAATGTGGTAAAGTTTGGTAAAGATAGGATGAAAATTGAAGGCTCTATCGTCTTGAGGCAAAATATAGCAATATAGCATTTTTAACTAATCAAGGACCATAACTCCGCTGTTACTGGTCCGATCTGGCTGGTTTTCGAACTTGTCCAAGCTTTCATTGATATTAACAGTATGGTAAAGTTTGGTAAAGATAGAATGAAAAATGAAGGCCCTATCGTCTTAACGAGGCAAGATATAGCAATATAGCATTTTTAACTAAATCAAGGGCCATAACTCTGCTGTTACTGGTCCGATCTGGCCGGTTTTCGAACTTGTCCGAGCTTTCATTGATATTAACAATATGTTAAAGTTTGGTAAAGATCAAATGAAAAATGAAGGCCCTATCGTCTTAACGAGGTTAAAGTTAACGGACGGACGGACGACGGACAACTCGCCATCCCATAAAAAACACATAAAGTTTTGTTCAATTTTTCTCTCTCATGACTCCCTGGGAGTAGCTCTTAATGTTGTTTAAATATTTAATATTAATATTTCTGTATATAAAACACTGAAATCTTGTTCAAATACTTACTTGAAAAGGGGTCTTAAGAGTCCTTGATGCAATAAGGATAGTGTTATGTCTTAACAGTCCTTGATGCAATAAGGATAGTGTTATGTCTGAAGAGTTCTTGTTGCAATAAGGATAGTGTTATGTCTTAAGAATCCTTGATGTAATAAGGATAGTGTTATGTCTTAAGAATCCTTGATGCAATAAGGATAGTGTTATGTCTTAAGAGTCCTTGTTGCAATAAGGATAGTGTTATGTCTTAAGAGTCCTTGATGCAATAAGGATAGTGTTATGTCTTAAGAATCATTGATGTAATAAGGATAGTGTTATGTCTTAAGAATCCTTGATGTAATAAGGATAGTGTTATGTCTTAAGAGTCCTTGATGTAATAAGGATAGTGTTATGTCTTAAGAGTCCTTGATGTAATAAGGATAGTGTTATGTCTTAAGAATCCTTGATGTAATAAGGATAGTGTTATGTCTTAAGAATCCTTGATGTAATAAGGATAGTGTTATGTCTGAAGAGTCCTTGATGTAATAAGGATAGTGTTATGTCTTAAGAGTCCTTGATGTAATAAGGATAGTGTTATGTCTTAAGAATCCTTGATGCAATAAGGATAGTGTTATGTCTTAAGAGTCCTTGATGTAATAAGGATAGTGTTATGTCTTAAGAATCCTTGATGTAATAAGGATAGTGTTATGTCTTAAGAATCCTTGATGTAATAAGGATAGTGTTATGTCTTAAGAGTCCTTGTTGCAATAAGGATAGTGTTATGTCTTAAGAGTCCTTGATGCAATAAGGATAGTGTTATGTCTGAAGAGTTCTTGATGTAATAAGGATAGTGTTATGTCTGAAGAGTCATTGATGCAATAAGGATAGTGTTATGTCTTAAGAATCCTTGATGCAATAAGGATAGTGTTATGTCTTAAGAGTCCTTGATGTAATAAGGATAGTGTTATGTCTTAAGAATCCTTGATGTAATAAGGATAGTGTTATGTCTTAAGAATCCTTGATGTAATAAGGATAGTGTTATGTCTTAAGAGTCCTTGTTGCAATAAGGATAGTGTTATGTCTTAAGAGTCCTTGATGCAATAAGGATAGTGTTATGTCTGAAGAGTTCTTGATGTAATAAGGATAGTGTTATGTCTGAAGAGTCATTGATGCAATAAGGATAGTGTTATGTCTTAAGAATCCTTGATGTAATAAGGATAGTGTTATGTCTTAAGAATCCTTGATGTAATAAGGATAGTGTTATGTCTTAAGAGTCCTTGATGTAATAAGGATAGTGTTATGTCTTAAGAATCCTTGATGCAATAAGGATAGTGTTATGTCTTAAGAATCCTTGATGCAATAAGGATAGTGTTATGTCTTAAGAGTCCTTGATGTAATAAGGATAGTGTTATGTCTTAAGAATCCTTGATGTAATAAGGATAGTGTTATGTCTTAAGAATCCTTGATGTAATAAGGATAGTGTTATGTCTTAAGAGTCCTTGTTGCAATAAGGATAGTGTTATGTCTTAAGAGTCCTTGATGCAATAAGGATAGTGTTATGTCTGAAGAGTTCTTGATGTAATAAGGATAGTGTTATGTCTGAAGAGTCATTGATGCAATAAGGATAGTGTTATGTCTTAAGAGTCCTTGATGTTATAAGGATAGTGTTATGTCTTAAGAGTCCTTGATGCAATAAGGATAGTGTTATGTCTTAAGAGTCCTTGATCTAATAAGGATAGTGTTATGTCTAAAGAGTCCTTGATGTAATAAGGATAGTGTTATGTCTTAAGAGTCCTTGATGCAATAAGGATAGTGTTATGTCTTAAGAGTCCTTGATGCAAAAAGGATAGTGTTATGTCTGAAGAGTCCTTGATGTAATAAGGATAGTGTTATGTCTTAAGAGTTCTTGATGCAATAAGGATAGTGTTATGTCTTAAGAGTCTTTGATGCAATAAGGATAGTGTTATGTCTTAAGAGTCCTTGATGCAATAAGGATAGTGTTATGTCTTAAGAGTCCTTGATGCAATAAGGATAGTGTTATGTCTTAAGAGTCCTTGATGCAAAAAGGATAGTGTTATGATTATTAAATGATTCAAAGCATCACATCTTGAAAAACTTTGTATAAGAATCGGTTGTGTTTTACAGGTAATTCTATTTTAAAAATAAGAAACATACAACATATGTATTATATCAGAAGAGTTTGGGAATATTCCAAACTCTATTGCATTTGCCTGAATTAACCCTTAAAGTTGCACCCAAGTCATGGCAGCTTTCTGATTGAAATGCAAATCCAATGTATGGATTGTGTCCCTTGCAGGATATCCTAGCGACGCATCCATTCACGAAGATCTCTAACTGGAGTAGCGACAACACATTTCCACATGACGATTGGCAACTTGTTACGAGGCAGTAAACTTCTGTGTGAGACCTCTGGTAGGTAGTAGTAAACTTGTGTGTGAAACCTCTCTGTAGGTAGCAGAAACTTCTGTGTGAGACCTCTCTGTTAGATAACAGTGTCACATATGCTACAAGGCAGTTAACTTCTGTGTGAGACCTATATGGTAGGTGCAGTGTTACTTCTGTGTGAGACCTCTCTGGTAGGTAGCAGTGTGACTTCTGTCTGAGACCTCTCTGGTAGGTAGCAGTAAACTTCTGTGTGAACGGCTGTGGTAGGGAGCAGATGGCGAGAGGTATACAGGTTCCAGGGAACTAAAAACTTTCCCATAGGCCTCCTGTGTGACCTGTCAGCTAATATCTAATAAAGAGCAAGACACCAGATTTTTATTAAATTACCTTATTTCACAGTTGCATCACAAAGCCTTTTTAAAGCACGACAAACGTACATTTCCCAGCTCAAATTCAGTCAACATGTCTCTCTTTACAAACAGTATGAAATCCACATTGAATATTTTCTTGCATTTTCATTGGTGATTAATTTTTCAAAAACATAAAAAATGTATTTTTGTTAAATTCAGTGATCCTTGATAATGGAGGTTATTGTACATGGTTCATCCTTCTTGAAAATGCATTTTGCAGATTTCAAACTAATATGTGCTGACCTCTATGAACTTTCACTTCTGCACTGAATTATACACAACAGAAGGCGGGGCTTACCTCAGGCTATATTTAGCAGTGCGCAACCTACAGTACTGGTTCAACACAGGAATAAGTAGGTGGTCTGTCTCCACCACTAGAAATTGACAGTCATACATAGCCTAAAATGTGCTGGATAATGAAATTAGCCTAAAATGTGCTGGATAATGAAATAAAACCCCAAAAACTGAATGGGTATATTATCTTAGTTATTAATGTAAAGTTTATTTAACTATACGTATTCTACATTTGCAGGGTTACAAGATGGACGACCTTTTGACCTCCTATATCAGCCTCATGTTGACCAACATGAACAAACAACGAGGACCAAAGAGATAAATACAGTGACTATTTATAGTTTCCAAATATAGACAAATTGGTATACCTAAATACTGATTCTTCCAGTGACAAAATTATCCTCATTTAAACCGAGTGAAATGAAGACATGCAACAATAGATGTGCAGAACAGATGTACAGTATTTTAGGGTCTACATGAAAACGGTGAACCGTAATTTGTAAAACAACAACGTACCATTAGAAGAAAAGATACCTTAAGTTACTGTTCAGACGGACACATTATGTTCTCATATGTGCATAATGTAATGTTCTAAAATGTGTCGGATTGTTCTCAAATGTACATATACACAATGTTCTGACATACCATTGCACATTTTTTCAGATGTACATAAAATGAAGGATTAACATTTTAGTTATATACTGAGCAACTCTTCTAACTAGACTACGTATATAATCGGCTCTATAATCTTTATTAGTGAGTGAAATTATCTGAAATTGTACAGACAACAACATTAACATGTTTCACATTTTATTCCATAATTTCAACAAAATTTATTGAAATTTAAAATCACAATTTCATTTTTTCCAAATCGAGCGGGCAATTCGAAAGTCACAAACAGTACGTAAAAGTAAGTCAAATAATTACAATACCTGATAGTGAGACATCCCAGCCTGGACCATGACTATTTCTCGCGCTCGTTCTTCCATATTTAGTCTTCGCATTTTTAAAATATTGTGTTTTTATTGTGTGGACATCGTTTGGCTATAACAATTCGATTATAAAAATAAAAAATTAGCACGAGACAATTCAAAAAAGCAAATTTTCACAAAACGCACGTGCATTTCGTGTGAGGTAATGTGACAGATATCGACCCGGTTTTTTTCTTTACACATATACAGAGTGAATGGTCAAATGTATGAGTAATACATTTTAACTGTGTACGACTTAAAATAAAAAAAATATTGCAAAATAAAAATAGTCTAGTTAGAAGAGTTGTATTTATTATGTTCAGATGTACATGCATATTATGTTCAGATGCATTATGGCAAGATTTTCTCCAATGTAAGCATAGGTAATCATGTGATACATTGTTGATTATGTGTACATCTCACTCTGGGATGAGTAGTGTTCACTAGGGTGAGTACATCTCACTACAGCTCCAGTGTTCACTAAGGTGAGTAGTTGTCACTAGGGTGAGTACATCCCATTCTGGGGGGTGTGGTGTTCACTAGGGTGAGAACATCTCTCTGGGGTGAGTAGTGTTCACCAGGGCGAGTACATCTCACTACAGTTCACCCTGGGGTGAGCAATGTTCACTAGGTGGGTACATCACTCTGGGGTGAGTAGTGTTCACTAGGGTGAGTAGTTAGGGAGAGTAGTTTCACTAGGGTGAGTACATCTCACTCTGGGGTGAGTAGTGTTCACTAGGAAGGTGTTCACTAGGGCGATTAATTTCACTACAGCTCACTCTGGGGTGAGTAGTTAGGGAGAGTTGTTTTCAATAGGGTGAGTACATCTCATTGTGGGGTGTGTAGTGTTCACTAGGGTGAGTACATCTCGCTCTGGGGTGAGTAGTGTTCACTAGGAAGGTGTTCACTAGGGCGATTAATTTCACTACAGCTCACTCTGGGGTGAGTAATGTTCACTAGGTCGGTACATCACTCTGGGGTGAGTAGTGTTCACTAGGGAGTAGTGTAGGGAGAGTAGTGTTCACTAGGTTGGTACATCACTCTGGGGTGAGTAGTGTTCACTAGGGAGAGTAGTGTAGGGAGAGTAGTGTAGGGAGAGTATTCACTAGGTGGGTACATCACTCTGGGGTGAGTAGTTAGGGAGAGTAGTTTTCAATAGGGTGAGTACATCTCATTCTGGGGTGTGTAGTGTTCACTAGGGTGAGTACATCTTGCTCTGGGGTGAGTAGTGTTCACTAGGAAGGTGTTCACTAGGGCAATTATTTCACTACAGCTCACTCTGGGGTGAGGAATGTTCACTAGGTGGGTACATCACTCTGGGGTGAGTAGTGTTCACTAGTGAGAGTAGTTAGTGAGAGTAGTGTAGGGAGAGGTGAGAGTAGTGTAGGGAGAGTAGTGTTCGGAGAGTAGTGTTCACTAGGTGGGTACATCACACTGGGGTGAGTAGTTAGGGAGAGTAGTTTTCAATAGGGTGTGATCACATCTCATTCTGGGGTGTGTAGTGTTCACTAGGAAGGTGTTCACTAGGGCGATTAATTTCACTACAGCTCACTCTGGGGTGAGTAATGTTCATTCGGGTGGTACATCACTCTGGGGTGAGTAGTGTTCACTAGGGAGAGTAGTAAGGGAGAGTAGTAAGGGAAAGTAGTGTTCTCTAGGTGGGTACATCACTCTGGGGTGAGTAGTTAGGGAGAGTTGTTTTCAATAGGGGGAGTACATCTCATTGTGGGGTGTGTAGTGTTCACTAGGGTGAGTACATATCACTCTGGGGTGAGTAGTGTTCACTAGAAAGGTGTTCACTAGGGCGATTAATTTCACTACAGCTCACTCTGGAGTGAGTATTGTTCACTAGGTGGGTACATCACTCTGGGGTGAGTAGTGTTCACTAGTGAGAGTAGTCTAGGTGGGTACATCACTCTGGGGTGAGTAGTTAGGGAGAGTTGTTTTCAATAGGGAGAGTAGTTAGGGAAAGTAGTGTTCACTAGGTGGGTACATCACTCTGGGGTGAGTAGTGTTCACTAGGGAGAGTAGTGTTCACTAGGTTGGTACATCACTCTGGGGTGAGTAGTGTTCACTAGGGAGAGTAGTGTAGGGAGAGTATAGTGTTCACTAGGTGGGTACATCACTCTGGGGTGAGTAGTGTTCACTAGGACGGTGTTCTTACTAGGGCGATTAATTTCACTACAGCTCACTCTGGGGTGAGTAATGTTCACTAGGTGGGTACATCACTCTGGGGTGAGTAGTGTTCACTAGTGAGAGTAGTGTTCGGAGAGTAGTGTCACTAGGTGGGTACACCACACTGGGGTGAGTAGTTAGGGAGAGTAGTTTTCAATAGGGTGAGTACATCTCATTCTGGGGTGTGTAGTGTTCACTAGGAAGGTGTTCACTAGGGCGATTAATTTCACTAAAGCTCACTCTGGGTGAGTAATGTTCATTCGGGTGGTACATCACTCTGGGGTGAGTAGTTAGGGAGAAGATCTCATTGTGGGGTGTGTAGTGTTCACTAGGGTGAGTACATATCACTCTGGGGTGAGTAGTGTTCACTAGAAAGGTGTTCACTAGGGCGATTAATTTCACTACAGCTCACTCTGGGGTGAGTATTGTTCACTAGGTGGGTACATCACTCTGGGGTGAGTAGTTTTCAATAGGGTGAGTACATCTCAAACTGGCCTGTGTAGTGTTCACTAGGGTGAGTACATCTCACTCTGGGGTGTGTAGTGTTCACTAGGACGGTGTTCTTACTAGGGCGATTAATTTCACTACAGCTCACTCTGGGGTAAGTAATGTTCACTAGGTGGGTACATCACTCTGGGGTGAGTAGTGTTCACTAGGTCGAGTAGTTTGGGAGAGTAAGTTTCACTAGGGCGAGTAGTGTTCACTAGGGTGAGTACATCTCACTCTGGGGTGAGTAGTGTTCACTAGGAAGGTGTTCACTAGGGCGATTAATTTCACTACAGCTCACTCTGGGGAGAGGAATGTTCACTAGGTGGGTACATCACTCTGGGGTGAGTAGTGTTCACTAGGTGGGTACATCACTCGGGGTGAGTAGTGTTCACTAGGAAGGTGTTCACTAGGGCGATTAATTTCACTACAGCTCACTCTGGGGTGAGTAATGTTCACTAGGTGGGTACATCACTCTGGGGTGAGTAGAGTTCACTAGGTGAGTACATCACTCTGGGGTGAGTAGTGTTCACTAGGTGGGTACATCACTCTGGGGTGAGTAGAGTTCACTAGGTAAGTACATCACTCGTACATCTCATTTTGGGGTGTGTAGATCTCATTATGGGGCGAGTAGTGATCACTATGGCGAGAACACTCTCTGGGGTGGCTCTAAATAACCTATACTGTGTTGATGAACCGTTAAACATGTCTCTATGTAACCTTTCTTGTGTTGGTGCGCCGTAAAACCAATTCAATACTGTTCGATGTATTTATGCACTAATTTGAAATAAAATAAACCAAAGGTATATAAAGCGGTTTCACTATCTTGTTCATCCACTATTTTGAAATTATCTTGTTCCATACCGTTTCGCTAAATACAAATATCCCCCTGGATAATATTTAGCGGAAAGGAACAAAAACATTTTATTCCACAGCATAAAGCTATATGAAAGCAGCCGCCAACAACAGCCAGATTTTACAAAATATATATACACTGTTTCTAAACCTACTGACGACTAGGTATATATCGTGAAGAAAAATGTAACCAACGTTAAGTTTTCTTGGCAGACCGACGGACAGATTTAACCCATATGACCTTCAGTGTGACCTTGACCTTTATATTTTGGTATGGTCATGTCGGTGTTGTCATGATGAGTATATATTGAAATTTTGATGAAGAAATATCAAGAAATGAGAACGTTATAACCAACGTTAAGTTTTCTCGACGGACGGATGGATGGACGACAAAGTGATCCCTATGTATCGCATTTTTGTTCGAAAAGGCGACGCAAAAATGAGTAACCCATATAATGACCTTCATTGTGACCTTGACCTTTATATGTTGTCATGATGAGTATATATTGATTCATTGAATTGGATTTTATAGTCGCACCAACAGCTAAGGTCATATGGCGACTTTCCAGCTTCCATTGGTGGAGGAAGACCCCCTCCGGGCAATTTTCGTGCACAGGCGGGCACCTGGGTAGAACCACCGACGTCCGCTAGCCAGCTGGATAGCTTCCTCACATAAAGATTCCTAGGCCCCTGAGGGATCGAACCTACAGCGGTGAGGGGCAAGTGATTTCAAGTCAGAGATGTATATATTGAAAGTTTGATGAAATATCAAGAAATGAGAAAGTTATAGGCAACGTCAAGTTTTCGTGACGGACTGACAACAAAGTGGTCCCTATGCATCGCAATTTTCTTCGAAAAGGCGACACAAAAACCTATCAGTAGAGCTTCAAGGTCATTGACCTCTTGTTCCTTTTTGGTATTTTGCAGAGCTTATGCCGTGGTGAGGCGTACGTCGTCCGTCCGTAAACTTTTATTTGTAGCAACTACTCCTCTGAAACTACTGGATGGATATTCATGAAACTTTACAGAAATGTTGCCCATGAAGTCTAGTTGATCCTAGCAAAAATTTATGACGATGTGAAATCCAAGATGGCCACCAAAGCTAAAAATAGGTTTTTAAAATACAAGTTTGTAGCGTCTACTTCTTGAAAAGTGATATTGATATGGGACTTTTCTAATATGATCAGCAAGACGATATGGGTCCTTGTCAAAAATAGTTTTGATTCGACGTTAAACATGGCTGCCAGTGGCCATCTTTGTTTACACAGAGTTATATAGTAAAAACTTGTAGCGACTACTCCTCTGAAGCTACTTGGCGGATTTTCATGAAACTTTACAGGAATGTTGCTCTTGATGTCTAATTGATCCTTGCAAATTTCAGGCTAGCCAGAAATTCAAGATGCCGCCACAACTAAAAATAGATTTTTAAAAAATAAGTTTTTAGCGCCTACTTTTTGAAAACTATAAGTGGTATTGATATGCGACTTTTTCTAAAATGATCAGCATGGCATGATGTTGATCCTAGTCGAACATTACTTTGATTCGACATTAAACATGGCTGCCAGTGGCCATCTTTGTTTACATAAAGTTATATAGTAAAAACTTGTAGCGACTGCTCCTCTGAAACTACTTGACGGATGTTCATGAAACGTCACAGGAATGTTGCTCTTGATGTCTAGTTGATCCTAGAAAAATTTCAGGCTGGCCGGAAATTCAAAATGGCCGCAACGGCTAAAAAATAGATTTAAAATAAATAAATTTGTAGCGACTACTTCTTGAAAACATTAAGTGATATGATATGGGACATTTTCTAAAATGATCAGCATGACATGATGTTGATCCTTGTCGAAATTGATTTCAATACGACTTTAAACATGACCGCCAGCCGCCATCTTTTTTTACATAGATTTATACAGTAATAACTTGTAGCGTCTACTCCTGAAACTACTTGACAAAATTTTTATGAAACTTCACAGGAATGT
>JAWPHD010014241.1:0-62548 GCA_037043455.1 Cyrtodaria siliqua | reverse complement strand
CACGAACACAATGGTATGGCAAACATATGCAAATATATCCGAGTAAGTAAGCCATGCATCTGCTTTCAATGTTAATACGTGTTGTATGCGGATGCTGTTGTAACTATTACAATTTAGAAACACAGCTATAACCTGCAAAGGTATAGTAGCTATACAAGTAGATATAAAATCGAAAATAAAAAGTAGCCTTAAAGGACGACAGTCAACCACAAACACACAAAGAAACAAAGAACAACTATATATATAAAGATGAATAAAAGGCAAGATAAGACAACACAAACACGAAACGGGTTGACAATAGGGCTGCCGCCTTGGAACGGTCATAAAAGCATTCCAATAACACAGTCAACCAAAAAACACACATACAAAATAAACAAAAATTACAAAAGAGATAGCAAAGTAACCGTAAAACATAAAAGGGTGGACAATAGGTGTACCGCATTGGAACAGTTTTAGATTGCCAATAACGACACTTTCATTAGACACTGCAGTGAGACGACCTGATCACTAGCCTCTGCAGTGAGTCGACCTGATCACTAGCCAATGCAGTTAGTCGACCTGATCACTAACCACTGCAGTGAGTCCACCTGATCAATAGCCACTGCAGTGAGTCGATCAGAGGTTGAAAACGTTCCAGAACACTTACTTTTAATTAGTAGCTCATGATGCTTTATGTCGTTGACGTATTCAAATATAACAAGCTTTATTCATGAAATTACATATGCATGGACATGTATATCGATTAACTCATTCTATAAATCATAGAGAAAAAAAGGTTTACGCATGAAATGGTTTTTCGGTTTTATTATGAGTAAAGCTATTAGTTGATTTAATTTGAATGGCCATGTTTTGTTTGTAAAGTTAAAGTAAAACGCGATGTTTTTGCGAAAAAATAATAAAAACGAACCGTAGGATTCTACAAAAGAAATTCGTCAATGTGCTTAATGTGACTGAAATTCGTTAGATGTGAACTCATTGTTAACAGTGAAACCCTTTTGAATTAGTTTATGTGGTACCTCGTGTGGTTCAGTGAACCAGTGATAAATATTTCCCATTTTGTGTTAGGTAAATTGTTCTTACCATTCACATAAGCATTGACAACTGAATTGATTGGCCGTACTAATACATCATTGAACAAGCATACGCATTAGACGGTTTATCAATAAATTAATGGATTTTGATGCATGGGCGATCTATTTCGCCTGACAATAGTGTTGTCCCATAGGGATTGGGGGAAATGTTTAACGGTTATCTAAAAAACAAATTGTCTCTGCTTTTTCAGGCACACTGAAAACGTAACTTTACACATTATTTAGTAATACGTCGCCCAACAATCCCAACCCGAACAAAAATCTCCCTCATGTTAAAGAAGGTGTAAGGAAAAAAATCACCCCAATTCCAAAAAGAGAGGAAAGAAACAGCAATATAATCAAAATCGCAGCTGTAAAAGAAATATTGTAGACGATGATAACAATTATTGTTTGTGTATTAAACGTGTTATTAGAATGACTGACATCATAGCGATTAAAAAAATCAATTGAGCGGATACTTAGAAGTATTTTTATTATTTAAAATGTATGCATGTATACAAAGGATATTAAACGTTTAACACATATATGCTATGCTTAATTTACCTGCCTTTTTTCGAATTAATTACAAACTGGAAAACATTTAAACATTAAAAGTTAATATATCACTGTTGTCTTTGATGTACTATGTCAATTAAGCTATTATTTGTTTGAATGACAAACACACGAAAGGAAATCCAGTTTACCTTGTTGATTATATGCGACTGTAAATTAATTACCAATGTATTCAACAACCACATTGATGACGGTTTTGTTCAGGATGTATGTGTGTGTGAGGGGATGGGATGGGGTTGGGGTATTATCTATCTATTATCTACCTTTTTTTTATATGGGGTGGGGGTCTTTCTTTGTTTTTATTGTGGTGATTTTGCACTAAGGCACTTTGTTTCGATTGGCGATTTTTCCTACTTTTAACTATTTGGAGTCGGATTGCCGGTATGGGGTCGGAGGGATTTTGTCCTTTAACTCTCGTTATTTATGAATGGGGCGGCTGGCGTTGTGGGGGCTGGGGATATGTTAGTACAAATGTTAAACCGATAGAGTATTAACTAATCACATATATTATGCATAATCAAAACTCAGTCCACATCAGCGTTAGAAAATAAAACAAGAGGCCCAATATGGCCTTCATCGCTCTACTTGCTATATGGTGTCCATGGTGGGATGGGGTGGGGGTGGGGTGGGTGGGTGGGTGATAGAAGCATATGGCAGTATCAAACTCGGTTTTTATGAAGTGTCTTCAATTACCAAGCTATAGGGGAGGGATGTATTTGGCTCAAGTTTGGCTAGCTTTATAACAAATCAATATTCGTTAATATAAACACTCAATTCAAGTTTGACATGTGAGCCAAGGGCGGGGGTCAAATTTGACCACAGGGTCACATTTGAACAAACTTGGTAGAGGACCATAAGCTGAGGGTAGGTACAAAATATTAAACTGTTGGTTCATGTAGTTTCAGAGAAGAAGATTTGTTTAAGTTTGTCCCTATATAAGTCTATGTAAAATATGTGACCCCGGAGACAGGGCCAAATTTGACTCCAGGGTCTCCATTTGAACAAACTTGGTAGAGGATCATAAGCCGATGGTAAATACAAAATATTAAACCTTTGACTCTCTCAGTTTCAGAAAAGAAGACTTTTTAAAATGTTTCCCTATATACAGACCCAGCTGCGTTCAAGTACCCCAAAAATGCATTCCGTTTGCGTTTCGTTTGCGTTCGGTTTGCACTCCGTTTGCATTCCGTTTGCATTTCATTTTCATGAATGCATTTTTTAAAATGCAAATCATTTGCGTTTTTGAATGCATTCAGCGTTTACATACGAAACTATGCGTTCATTTAAATGCACGGAACGAACGCAACATAATGGGTGCGTTTAAATGCACAAACGGATTAAATGCATTTGCGTTCGTTCGTTCAGCGTTTACCAATCGCAACATTTCTGACGATTAAACTACGCATGGTATCCACCCATGCGGTTCTTACCACGAGTCGGCGATCATATTGAAGAATGTATCCTTTGGTTGACATTATTTGGTGGTGCACATTGATGATTCTGTTTTCTTCCGGGTTTATGTTATTTTCATCAAAAATGTAACACACTTGACACAATATAAAAATATTCCGTCTGATTTTACCAACATTATTTCAGTTTTATAATGAAATAATATAAAATTTGTGCTACACAATAAATACATTTCCTATTTTAAATCGGTAAAAATGAAATTGTGTAATCGTGCTTAAAAAACACCATATACACAGTGTATTTCTTTATATTAAGTTACTGCAAAACGCACTTCGTTTAAATCGAGATTTCAATTATGTACTCAAAAGGATAATATTGAAAGTTATCATATAGCGAAATGCATTAGCGTTCGTTTCGTTCGTTTCGTTGCGTTCGTTTCGTTCGTTTTGAGCGTTTATCGTTTTAAAAAATGCATTCATCGTTCGTTCCGTTCGTTTTCAGCGTTTAGCGTTTTAAAAAATGCATTCATCGTTCGTTTTTTAAAACGCCGAACGCTGAAAACGAACGAAACGAACGCAAGGAACGAAATGCATTTTTAAAATATAGATCGTGCAACGTTCATTCTGCGTTCATTCTACGTTCATTTTCCGTTCGTTCAGCGTTCGTTCTGCATTTATTTGGGGTATTTGAACGCAACTGGGTCTGAACGTCTATGTATGTGACCCCTGGGGCGGAGCCAAATTTGACTCCAATGTATTAATGTTTTATTTCATACCCTAGCCAACCCCATTTTCGCTTCTTGGAGTAGGGAGTTGGATGGGGTATGAAAGTTAATACTCGGACCACGTAATGTATCAAGTTAATTAAAGGAAGTACATCAGGTATATTTTTTAGAATTGTTCTCTAAGAAATTGATAATTATAAATAAATGAGCCATAAACCACCAAAAGAAATTGACAAAGAAACACTAAAATTATAAAATAAAAGACCTGAAGATATTATGTTCAAAACGTGGCGGTAAAGAAACACGCAATTAAATGAAAAAAGCATTGCTAACTTGGTGATTCCTATAAGTTGGTATAATACGTTTTGTAATTTAAATTATCATTTAATGCAATGTAGTGTTTCAAACAAATTAAACCAAAAGCCTAAGCCAGCCCCATTACCTAAACAAATACTGCAATGCAGTTATATTACAAACCCATTGTGTTATTACAAACACACTTTGGAAAACGGCAATTTTTAACGAGTATAGAGATTTTAAAAGAAAGTAAAAAAAGAAAAGCCATACTCAGTTTGAGTTCAACGCAGTTTTATCCTTATTCTTAACTTGAAATAGTAAAAATAAGCGCACCGCTGGAATCTACAAATTAAATTGTTAATAAAAGTGCAGTGTACTGCAAGGTGTTGGCAGAGATTCTCCTCTGAGATTGGAAACGCTCCAGGAATTGTTTACTCTTAGTATATTAGCCCAGATAGCCCAGTGATTGTAGGTATTTTAGCTACGCTTTTATTTAAATTATGAGCTGTTGTATGCCCCCACCACCGAATTTAACGTTAGCCATGTTCGTCCGTCCGTCACGAAAAGTTTGTGTGTCTAGCTCTTCCCAGTTTTCAACCGATTATTTTAAAAGTTTACAGGATGCTTACCTATTTTGTCGAGATGTGCATATCGATTCGGCGTCAAATTCGACAATGCGTTTCTTGAGTTACGACCCTTTATTCGTCAAATTTTACGTTTTTCGCCGATTGTTTTCAGTGGGGCTGTCCGTGTCCCATGGACACATTTCTAGTTTAAATGATCATTTCTAATTGGTAGACATATGAGACACAGTTTCAATATATACTGAACCACATTAAAACGTTACACTTATATATTAGTAATTAAACACATTTTAGTGGAGTCATAAATAACACTTTCATTGTTAAAACAAACAATTTTAACAAAACTTTTATCAGTTAACTTACCAGACAAGAGTCACACATGTTACAGGATCTAGTGCCTATAATTATTGAAAAAAACAAAAAAACATAAAGAATTCTAGATAAATACTAGGATATAAATTCCGTTGTAAGTCGGCAGAGTTTAATTTCAAAAGTTTAATTCATCTTGTTAAAATGATGGATGTTATCAGTTTAAACCGAAAGCTTTTCCCCAAAATTCTGTCCTGTTCTGTAGTATTTTACCAGCGTTATCCATTAAAATGCAAAACATAATACCTGGCACCAATAACACCCATTGGAAATAAGTCAAACGGGCTTTATTGGCCATTCTTAGGTAAAGATACTTATATTATTCCGGTATAGTTGTCACGTTTTATTGATATACTCTCTCATACTAGGGCATATAATTATGATATACTTTCACAATTCCAAGCATTTTCACAATTCCAAGCATTTTATGATATTAAAATCTGTGATATAAGAAACATTGTGATAATATGTATTGCATTCTATGAGATTACATCTAGATAATGTATGCTTATTATACAACTGTGATTATTGTAACTAATATATATATATGTATCTTTAGCCTGAAATAAAATGAATATTTATAAAAAAAAAACAACATAATAATAAAAGAAAAAAAAAAGCTTATAAACTGCAAAAAGACTTTGGTGAGCTTAATCTCGATTGAAAGCGTCAAGTAATCAGTCAAAATTCCATACCAGGGTACGTACAAACTATTTGTATGGTATATAATGGACAACTAATACATGTGAACTCAAGGAAGTAACTCATTCAGAGAGAAAAACAAACAGAGCAACAGTTCAACTAGTAAAATATAACAAAATCAGTGCATTTGTACTCAGAAAGTTTTAACTGTTCTGTCGGGGCCTCATTTTCCCTAATATTGAATAGGAACTTTCATATATTTTTGCTAAGCGCATCACTTCTAATCGAAGCCTATATCTGATAAATGATATTTTACTAGTTTCATTCTAAGTCATTTTTTGTATGCCCCCGAAGGGTGGCATATAGTAGTATGTCCGTTCGTGACTGTTCGTCCCCGTTCGTCGGTACAATCGTGTCCGCTTCATAACTCTGACAATAATAGACGGATTTTCAAATAACTTCGCCGCACAATTGCTCGCCACAACAAGACGACGTGTCGCGCACAAAATCCAGGTCTGTGGCTCCAAGGTCAAGGTCTCACTTAGAGGTCAAAGGTTGTCCGTTCGTCTGTACAATCGTGTCCGCTTCATAACTCTGACAATAATGGACGGATTTTCTAATAACTTCGCACAATTGCTCACCACAACAAGACGACGTGTCGCGCACAAAATCCAGGTCCGTGGCTCCAAGGTCAAGGTCACACTTAGAGGTCAAAGGTCAAAACAAAGTGCTTTCGTGTCCGGTTAATAACTCTGACATTCGTGGACAGATTTTCAAATAACTTGGCACAATTGCTCACCACAACTAGACGACGTTTCGTGCATAAAACCCAGGTCCGTGACTCCAAGGTCAAGGTCACATTTAGAGGTCAAAGGTCAAATTTTGTCCAGTCAGTAACTCTGGCATTCCTGGACGGATATTCAAATAACTTGACACAAGTGCTCAGCACAACCAGACGACATGTCGCGCACAAAATCCAGGTCCATCGCTCCAAGGTCAAAGTCACACTTAGAGGTCAAAGGTCAAATCATGTCCAGTCAATAACTGGCATTTCTTGACGGATTTTGAATTTACTTGGCACAAGTGCTCACCACAACAACATGATGTGTCGCGCACAAAATTCAGGTAACTCTGGCATTCCTGGACGGATTTTCAAATTACTTGGCACAAGTGCTCACCACAATAAGGCGATGTGTCGAGCACAAATCCAAGTCTGTGGCCCCAAGGTCAAGGTCACACTTAGAGGTCAAAGGTCAAATTGTGTTAGACAATAACTCTGGCATTCCTGGATGGATTTTCAAATAACTTGTTTTAATTATTTATTTTTTTATTTTTTCATAATTTTTTTTTTTGATTTATTTCTTACTTTTTGTATGATTTTTTATTTTCTTTTAATATTTGTGATTTTTTTATTTTTTTTAATATTTTTTATTTTTTTTTTAATTTCATTTTTTTTAAAAAAAAATTTTAATAGATATATATATTTTTTTATATATATATATTTTTTTATAATTATTTTTAAATATATCTGTTGGTTTCATATTGCTCCAAGGTCACGGTCACACTTATAGATTACTTCGGGGGCATTTGTCACATATTTTTTTCATCAAATTCAATTCAAGTATTAAGAATGTTATGATTTTAAAATGTGGATTTTAGCTAAAATTACCGATATTTACCAGGGCGGACCTAACTAAATGTATTAGTTTGCTTAAAAGATACAATTCAAAACAAGTTTCAGTCTTGCATTTCGACTAGCATAGCGTGTTCAGTCAGGTACATTTGTGTTGGATGCATACATTATGGGGTAAACGGCTACATTAGACCTTCGCTTTCGAAACAAAAACTAATAACTCATAACACACCAAATGTTATCCCTTCAAAGTTTCATTATTGATTGATATGCGTTTGGCGGAAGCAGGTGAGCAAACTTAGGATGTAAAACATCGCAAATGTAAAACATCGCAATCTCAAATACATTCAATACAGTACTGAAATGGCTCAATTTTTCAAAGCGGACATTCAACATTTATGAATTTCGTATTACAAAGCGTGATTAAAGGTTCTACAACATCACAGTTTTGTCATTTTTTAACTAGCTACAACCTTCTTTTTTTTTTTACAAAACGGCTTGGGATTTCTCTGGAATGCGTGGGGTTAAGTGCGCAGTACATGCATTATATAGCGGAAATTCCCGAGTTGCGTTTTCTTTCCTTTATTTTATCTAACGGGTCACATTTTATCAAAAACTAAATGCAAACAATTTTAGCCAAACAAATAAAATAATCATTTCTGGTTCTGTAAACTTTAATTTAACCGCTTTCTTTGAATTTTTGTTTTATTGCAAATACTGTCATAAATGGATTCACTTTGTGGAATACACGTTGTTACCCATGTATGGAAACTCACTAAGACTCTAGCAGGCATTTTCGCTGGTTAGATATTTATTTGGTATTATGTGCCACCGTAAGTGATGGGTGTTATATTGTTAAAGGCGACATTTCAAGACTCTTATTAGCTACGCACAAGTGTTAGGCACACATAGCTATCTGGGTTGTATCAACAGACAAGTGTACTTGACGCTATTTTCGCGTGGTCATTTATTCATTAAATATTTTATCGAGATTTTCGTTACGTTTAATATTAAGATTTATCCTTGTGTAAGTTCAACAAGGTGTTAGGAAAAATAAATAAACCGCCATTGTTGACCCCATATGAATAAAATATCCACGCCCGTGTGAATTTATTGTGTACATTTAAAGTTGGTTGATATCAAACCATTATTTAAATTTTTTACAAATATTTGCAATATCTTGATAAACTATTATCGTAACACAATTGATAATCATACATCGAAGTAATTATAGTATTCGACAGAAAGAAATCCAGATATCGTTAAGTCTAGTGTGTGTCCGCATCATAATTGGTTTTAGCAAATGTAAAGAGATATAAACAAACACAATTAATATCGAGCTAAGGACAGGCAAACAAAATGACACCTGGTGGAAATATTACAGAAGTAAAGTTACGCAATTTAATATGTGCCTGCAATATGAAGATTTTTTCCGCATAATGTTTAATATGAAGTAGATATTCTTTCTGTGAAGAACATTTCTTTCTTTAAACATACTATTTTATCGTTACTGCGAAGACATATTTTATCGTTACTGGGACGAACTGTTTTATCATTAATAGGAAAAACAAGTATAGCTTTACCAGATATTTAATTATCAATCAGGCGTGAGAGGTGTTGCTTCATACATTACCTCTCATGAACAGGCTCAAACAACCGAGTGTGATACTTTATTATGTTGGTTGTATTTCATTACATCGTCCGAGTATTAACATTCATACCCAATCCAACCCCTTCTCCAAGAAGCAAAAACGGGATTGACTAGGGTATAAAAAAGAAACCTTAATCTCGGCTTAAAATGTTTGCATATTGTAAAATTAAAACATTTAATAGGTTGTTTTAAACAGGTTATCGCATTTTCACATTAAACGTGTTTTATTGTCGAAATATCCGTTATAAAATCCTGCTATTATTAGCTATCCCATCGCTTAATGGAAGGCGGGACCACTTAATGTGTTGCTTCCCAAAGAACTGCCTTATCAGTATTTATTAAAGTTTTCCGGCCATGTTTTGTTTCATGAACGTGTTTATGTTTTTTATAAATCGAAATCAATACACAGCAATAGATATTTACAATTCACACATTGCAATATCTGTGAAAAGCGAGAATAAGATTTTATTTGAAGACGTAGAAAACTTTGAACAGGTAAATTAATCCACAGGTAAATGTATTTATCTGGCAACAGTTGTGAAGCTATACAATTCAGATTTACCTCATTTCCCCGTGCAGTCACGCAGTGGTAAAAGTAGTATCTACGTTATGCAAATAATACTTATTTTTACATACAACTTAGCAGCGGATTTAAATAGGGACTATCAAGAAATGTTTATATGATGTTTAAGAGTTAATTTTGTTAATTGATAATACTACAAAATGGGTGGCCATTCACCTTTAACATTCACACAAACGTTCGCTTAGAGCAATGTGGCGATTGTAAAATGTCTCCCCGTGCTACGAATCAGTAGTATTACTTTTACTGGTCCGAATATAGACAGTTTTTTATTGGTGGTTTTGAAGTAGAATACCGCTTAAGCCGGTGCGAGAGGGCGTGAGAGGTGTTGCTTCGTTCATTACCTCTCATGAGCAAAACCGAGTCTGCTACTTTAATTCTCGTGGTTGTGTTGTTGTTTCCAAAGGATCTCCCTTATCAGTATGTATTAACTAAGATTCCGTCTCAACACTTTAATCTCGATTAGTTATTTATCGGAAGCAAGTTTGTGCGCGTGTCTGTGCTATCAATATAACGTCATGATTATTTACTTTTAAAATGATAAAATATACCAATAAGATTCCGTAGTGCAGTGGAAATACCTTCATGTTAAAACATAAAATCGTAAGGTCCATGGTTCAAATACCGTTCCAGATATTTTTATGAAAAATATTCAAAACCCGTATATTATCGATGTTACCTGTACAAAGACTAAGGTCCATGGTCAAATCCCGTTCCAGGTGTTTTTATGAAAAATATTCGGAAGCACGAAGACTTAGATAAAATGTGATCGATTTCTGGCTTATATACGTTTTGGATGTACGTCGAATTGAAAATCTTATTCATATGCATGAGTAAGTATAAATATAGACATAAAAATCGAACAGGAAAAGCAAACTTCAAGGACGACAGTCAACAACAAACACACGCAGAAACAAAGAACAAATTTAAAGATGAATAAAAGGTCAAATAAGACATCACAGACACAAAAGGGTTGACAATAGGGCTACCGCCTTGGAACCGTCAGTGACAAAACGGCCTCTTGGGGAGTGGGTGGGGGGGTGGGGGTGGGGTGGGGTGGGGGGGGGGGGGTTAAACCAGGTTCTAGGGTGCACAATTACCCTTACTTAAACTTATAAGTTTAAGTATAGCGTATATAGCTTTAAAAAAGAAAATGTTAAGCAAACTCTATCTACAACCGATTGTAATGTAATATTTCAATTTTCGTTAACATTAGTTCAATCAATTGATGTACAGATCTGGGACCTTTCGTCAGTTGTTATCTTTATTTTCCACATGGATGGCACAAAACTATGTTGTATACATATTACACAATTAAAAATGTGCATTCTACTCCTTTGACCTCTTAAATAGGTAATTTCCTAAAGTTGATGTTCTTAATGTCAATATCAATAACAATACAAATAAACAAAATATTAAAACATATGACAAAAGCATCACGTTGGAAGGTTAACCTAGTATATAAATAAGGTCAACAATCTCAAAGGTGATCAGTGACCTACTTTTTTAAGATGTCTTTTAAACATACATTTGAAAAATCAGCCAGCATTTCATATTTAGTGATAAAAAATCACTAGTTCAAACAAGCCCTTTATACCATGCATTTATTTGGGTCCTTTGGGATCAACTAGCCCTATATTTGTGCCTTTAAAGTAGAAAACCGCTTAAGTTGTGCTAGGGGTGTGAGAAATGTTGCACCTCAAATTACATCTCATGAACAGATTCGTTAACATCAAGTCTGCTTCTTTTTTCTCTTGTTTGTGTTCGTTGCTTCCAATGCATCACATTTTCAGTATTTATATATTTGGTATTATGCAACGAGTGCTTTAACTCCCCGTTTGCTGACATCAAACGGAGAAACTATACGGACATTTTATATATATTTAGCGTCGTCCACTTGCTCGTAAAATGCTGTCTGGGATGAACAAATGTGCCAGAATATAGATGCAGTCTGATTGTTTCCAATCAATCAGGACTGACCAAATCGACGATAGAAGTTCTTTTTTATTGTTGCAAATTATTCTAATTACTCATATTACATGTCGTAATATGTCTATTAACAAAATATGTGTTTATTGCAGAGTATGTTCTCTGATCATAAGTCCTTAAGTGCAACATTAGAGAAAATATCATATGCAGATAAAGGCGTAAATAAAGATTGATACATGAGGGATAATGCCGCGAAAAGGCCGTTTTAACTTTTACTTGATGGTTTTATGGTGTTTATTTTAGGAAATCAAAGAATAGAAACTTCAATACGAATTTCTGAATCTCCAACATATATTTCATTTTCTAGACAAGTAGCATTCAGTTTCATGAATGGTATTTATCCTAATTTATATTGGTTGAATAAACTTCAATGGATACAATCTGATCCCATAACAATTTTACATTCCGATATTATTTCATTGTCGGATATCTTATTGGACCAGGTGATAACAAAATATAATAAATTTAGGCGTACATCGATATAAAGTGATATGATTTTCATCAAGGGCTTTTACATCCACTTAAGCTTTTATTAAACAAACACTTTTCACCACATCCATGTCAAGTGCGTTAAAGGGACTGGATGCGATATGGAAGCATTATGGGTGTCATTCCAAATTTGAATATAATTATCACACTGTGTTTCAGATTAAAATTCAACGTAAATATGCTCTAAACTAGGACCCATTATCCGTACTATTTGACTCTTTTTTTTCTTTTTTTCAGTCACCAATGGTGACCCTTTTATTCTCCCCGGCATGTTGTGGGTCGGGGAGGACTAATCTCACGCCTTACAAACAAACGCATCTATACTATTATACAATACGCAATTGATTATTGTTAATAAAATAGTTTGGTCCTGAAAATTAAACGACTCGGCTAGTTTTGTTGTATAAATCACATTACGTGTTCCCGCCTTAATTTCATTAAGCGATGGGAAAGCTTATATTGGAGGATTTTATAAAGAATATTTCGACAATAAACACGTTCAAAAATGTGTTTTATTGAAAACATGCGATAACCTTTTTAAAATTACCTATTAAATTTTTTAATTTTACAATATGCAAACATTTTAGTCCGAAATTAAGGTTTTATTTCATATCCCAGCCAACCCCGTCTTCGCTTCTTGGAGAGAGGGGTTGGATGGGGTATGAAAGTTAATACTCTGACCACGTAATGATTATTATAGTAATTCATGGGATGCTTTAAGGCTGCGACAGAGGTACACTTTATTTGAATTATATGTAAACCTGATAGCAATATCACCTCCATTTAAAATTAATATTTATGATTTAGCATAAAAAAGGCAGCGATAATTAACCGGAAGGTAGCATGCGGCTTTGTTTGTTGCATGTTCATAGTTCATATGAAACGGAAGACATTATGAAAGTTTTCACCTGTATTTGGACTGACAACAATCACTTCTCAAGATCGCCTCAAGTCCCTTTAAATGTATTTGAACAGCCGTTGAGACTGTCTGTCTGCCATTCCTTCCCGTTTGAAAGAAAATATACTGCTACTAATATGTTTGTTTTTCTGAGGCATTGTGAGTTTCTCCCATGACAGATGACAAAATGTTGTGTACAACTGTAAATTGACACAGTAAATCATTTTGAAGAATATACATTTTGAACATGTGTACATATATAATTGTGTTGAGTTGGAATGAATACTAGATTTTCTTTCAGCTAGAAGATAGGAAACTGTGTACATCTTCACAAATGCAAAGATTATGTAAAAACAAACAAAATGGTATTTTTTGCGACATCATAGGTTAAGTATTGTGTGCTATCTTTAACACACCTTGACTTCAAAAATACTTGCCAAGTTAGAGATATAAAATCTAAAACAATTTGGTTTGTTACATTGTAGTTTTATTTCACTGCTAAAACGCTGTAATCAATTGCTTATCATCAAATAAATCATATTGCACACCAGAGCTTTTGCAGTCATGATAAAGTAATTGTTTTCCACTCTTTTCAAGTAATCACACAGGATGTACGTAAACATATGAAAATGGTTCATGCAATACTAGGGAAGAATTTTGACCCGGCATTCATAATGACAAGTAGCGGCATTTGTTACAGGTAATACTTATTGACACATCTAGATATGTTCCTTTTGCGAATTAACACGTGTATATCACAGTTTATACCGCAGATTGTAAAATTATAATAGTGTGCATGTAATGCAAATAGGTGATTTGCATACCTCTATCAAACAATCGCACCGGATACAAATACTTAAACGTGTTTGATATAAAACTCTCGCTAAAGGCAGAGGGGTATCATCTTTCTTGTGTTCGTGCGTCGTAAAATCAAATTCAATGCTTGTCATTTAACACGCATAATACCATTCAGAAATGCCTATACGTATGTTGTACATAAGCATGCTTGTCAGTTACACTCAATTTTAAACGGATAGTTACATTATTGTAAGACATATGGGTATCGATCTTGCTTTGTCATGTTTGTACCATTTGATAATGTTATTACTTTAATTATTTATTCAGAACGTATACGTACTGTTCACTAACGTTTCGTCAGTGAACGGTATTTTACATTCAGAATACACCCTGTTTTCGTCTACGGATTTTGTAAATATAAGATACAGTTCAATATAAAAATGAAATCACTCTTTTCATAATTTAACAAGGAATGTATTTGTTTCGTTTCACCATGTTTACCGTGAATAGACCGTGTATGCAGAAAATGTATTGTAACGGCTCTTTTTTTTCTTCTTTTTTTTAATTGAAGAAAAGAAAAGCATGACATCTCTTCCTAAAATACTTAAATGATTTTCCAAATCTTCCACTCTTTTTCTACGTAATCATATTTCAAAGCTAATGGTTTAAACTTAAAGCAGTTGGTTTTGACATTTATAAAAGTAGCCCCGGCATCCAACTGTCATGACTTTCGCTGCTAAAATCGAATAAGTTAAGCGTACAATGCAATCTTTATACCGAACGCTTATGTAACATACTAGATAAGAATCAAAGTCAAGTTTATTAGTTATCATTTATAAATAAATAAGACAGACAACACAACTTGCTACAGAAACAGTAATTAACTGCAATGCATTAGCATCTCTCTGTGGAAATATTGCCGTGTAATGCGCACATAATTGATTAAAATGACATTGTGTCACGTTAGTGTAGCTTTGTAGCTTCCGTACTAAAAGGCATGTAATGTGATTCACGCGTTGGTTGACATTTGTAAAATATTTCTGTTACAATTATTTTACAGTCTGAATGTTAGGGGAAGTTTGTTCCTAATCTGTGTACATGTAAAGCAAAATACCGCTGAAGACGGTGCTTCGGGCGTGAGAGGCGTTATACCTTATAATACCTCTCATGAACAGGCTCAATAGAACGGATTCTGCTACGTTTCTCTCTTGTACGTGTTTGCTTCCAGTGGATTCTCTTTTCAGTATTCATTTACATTCAGATTCAGATAATATCAATAACCAATGTTTTTTGCATTTTACATGCTATGGCAATAACACAATGTGGTTAGTGACTTTAAATTTGAACGATTGAAATGTTCAAACGACCACTTTTGCAATATTGGGTAAATAGAAATGTTTCGTTTGTATAATAAGATGCAAATATTAAACATGTCAATATTTAGGGCGTTATTGTCAACTGCATTTATTTTATACATGTTCCAATAATTATAAAAACTGTGTAAGGCAGTTAGACTAACAATTACCTGACCAACTAAGTCGTATTAACATACCCTAGCTTTCTTAAAGTTATGCAATTAGAGGAATTTTCAACACATAATTGACAAGTCTGTGCAAACATCTAGGTTATCGACTTTTAGTATGATGTTTATATGTGTTTGATAAGCAGAAAATGCATATAAAGTACCTTTTCAAATGGTGTCTCGGTGTCCAGATAAGGTGTCCACACTATAAAATCAATACTTTTAGTATGTTACAGTTTGGTCAGCACACAACCCAAGATGAAGATGACCAACTTTACTGAAAAGTAATGTATACATTTACATTTTTATTCTAAAATATAAAGCAGAAAGCAGGTTTCAAAAGGTCCTATTTATTTGCTTTTTTCTTTCTTCAGAAAAGCTTAGTTTACAGAAGACTATACAAATGAAGTAATCTGCGTTGTAAATAACCTCGCCCAGAATTTTAAAACTGAACAAATGATTTCGACGTGGGTTCATGTCCCCTACATATTTAAGTATGCTTCTCGTTTTTGAAGCTGATTGTCCCTTGCTTATTAAAGGGTGGCTCCATAGGAAGCTGCTCCAATCCTTTTATTTTAATAGATTAAATAAAAACAGCAAACAATATAATTTAAAACTGCTCCTACAAAGCCCACGCCCACTCCCCACTCCAAAAAAAATCAATATTTTTTTTTCGCAAAACATCATATTGACATGTAGTAAAATTAAATTTCTGCCCACCCACTCCCCCGCCCACTTTTGCTGTGTCTTTTTGTCACAAATGTTGTTGCCGCTACATTGGATTTCGCCGAAAATTGACAGGAAGCATCGGTATAATATATAATTGTGCGTGTCGCGTTTGTGTTCCGGTTCGATGATTATGGCCTTTTGACGTTTTGACTCCTCTTAGAACACTTGTTGGATTTCGGCAGGAAGCATCGGTATGATGTTGAGTTATGCATATATCGCGTTTCTGTTCCGGTTCGATACCTTTTGACGGAGTTATGGCCCTTTGATATTTTGACTTTAAATGTGTTATCGCCGCTACTCCTCCTAAACCCCTTGTTGGATTTCAACAAAATTTGGCAGGAAGCATTGTTATGATGTCTGGTTGTGCATATTGCGTTTGCGTTCCGGTTCAATCGTTTTTGACGGAGTTATGGCACTTTGACATTTTAACTTTAAATTTGTTGTCGTTATTACTGCTCCTAAACCCCTTGTAGACGGAACTTGGCAGAAATCATCGATATGAGGCCTAATTGTGCATATCGCGTTTGTGTTCCGATTCTATGATATTTGATGGAGTTACAGACCTTTGACATTTTAACTTTACATTTGTTGTCACTGCTACTCCTACTGAACTGCTTATTGGATTTCGACAAAACTTGATAGGAATCATTGGTATGATTTCTAGTTCTGCTTATCGCGTTTGTGTTCCATTTCGATGATTTTTGACGGAGATATGGCCAGCCCTTTGACATGTTAGTTTAAATTTGTTGTCGCCGCTACTCCTCCTAAACCGCTCGTTGGATTTTGATGAAACTTAGTAGGGAGCATCGGTATGTGTCTAGGTGTGCATATCTCGCGTGAGTTTCAGTTCAATAAGTTGTGACGTAGTTATGGCCCTTTGACATTTTAACTTTACTTTGTTGTAAAAGTAAAAGTTGTTATAAAAGTCGAACAGGAAATGTAGCATGCAAGGACTACAGTCAACCAAAAACACGCACAGAAACAAACAATAATTACGAAGATGAATAAAAGACAAGATATGACATCACAAACATAAAGGGTTGACAATAGAGCTACCGACATAGAACGGTCAGTGGCAAAAAAAGGCCACTGGGGGTTTAAACCAGGCCTTAGGGTGCCCCAAGCCTCATTCTTACCATATTGTCATCCCAAAAACAAAAGGAACAGTGTAAATAACCATATTTTACCAGGTTTTATTCTCTAACAAACAAGGCAGAATTAATAGGCAATATACGTATAGCACATAAATGACCATGTATAGGTTATAAACCGCGGGACTTCTAAAGCATACGGACTGTATACCAATTAACAATAGCTTCACTCAGTCAGTTCAGGTGAATTGTAGATCAATTTCAATTAAAATTGATATCGTACTCAAGTACCATCATTATATTTAATTTTCTACAACCAGAACTAAAAAAAATAACTATGAAGCAATGTAAACAACAAATGCATTTCGCAATTATTTATGCCTTGTGTTACCCGACCAGGTGACTCTATAGTTACTGTAATTATGTTTAATTATGTTTATGTGTTGATGGTATGACATGGAAGATGATAATCTTATGTGAGGACGTTATACATTTCAGTTAAAATTTTCCATGCTTTCTCTATGGAAATGACAAGGTGAATTCGTATAAGCCGACCCTTAAACTGGACACTGAAAATGATTTCTACCCAATATATCAAATTGTTCATGGCATGTGTTCATAGTTTAAATATGATCTGTTGAAGGTTGTCAAGTCAAAGATCAATGTCGCAGTGAATTCAAATTTGAATTGTTTTAGAAAATATTTCAAACAGTATCTATGTTAATATAGATATATGTTAATACAGATATAAAAATCGATCAGAAAAGCAGATTCAAGCACGACAGTCAACCACAAACACACACAGACACAAAGAACAAATTTAAAAATGAATAAAAGGCCAAATAAGACATCACAAACACAAAAGGATTAACAACAGGGCTACTGTTTAAACTTTGAAATTGGGAAACATTTACGATTGCTCTCATACCTCGATTATGAGAACATAATGTCAGTAGTCAAGTAAGGACACATTGAACATTTCCCTCTAAATAGTTTTGGTTCACTATCTTAGACATTACGTAATCTTTGTTCATATAATTGTTTAAGTAATGTAGAACGTATCTAGTTTCACTTCTTATTTGTACTTCTTATTAATTGCTTTTGTCATGAGTAATAACACTTATTTTATTAGTTTCTGAAACCAAACCCCAAAACTGGAGCGTCTAATTACCAACTCATAATACTTTTCGCGCTTATTCTATTAAGGGTATTTTCTTTTCAGAACTCGACAAAAACTATTATACTTTAAATCGGCACATATACGTTATTGTATGACCTGTACACATGGATAGAGTGTTGATAAACGATGTTTAAGTGTAATTTCGCCTTTTTTGCAGAGTTAGTTTCTTTAAGGGCAGTTTGAAAAAAATACCAACTAGGAAACATTATATATCTAGCTGGAATACACTATATAATAGCCATCACTGCCAAACCATGGTGCTATGAAAGAGGTTGGTTGTCTACCTGTTAGTATAAATATGGACATACGTTGGAGGAGTATTACAACTATATGCACCTAAGGAAATTCATTCCTTTGAGTTATGCAAATGTCAACATGATGAATCTTGTCATAATTTAAAAAATGAAACCAAATAATTGGTTGGTTATGAGGTATAGGTTTGTTTTACAATCAATTAGCTAGGTATGTGCTTTAAATAGCATGTCATTAATATTGATTTACTGACAACGACGCAAATAGTTTATTTCAAACCAAAAACAACTAATAGATGGAATGTTACAGTTTCTTAACTCTTGAAAGCTTTATAACCATGGAGTTCTGGACTCTGAGAAAATTGGAGTTGAGAACAAATTGAACGGTTCTTTAACAATTGACACAACTATATATTTTAGGAATATCGAAAACTAACAGAAAGCTTAGATATTTGATATTAAGCGAAGTTTTCATTACTTGCTTACAGGAAGGACATATTTCTCTTCCATAGTCAACAAATCCATAAACTAGAGAAACGTTGATGGATGAGCTATAGCAAATATTTGCGCTTCGCTATTGTGAAACCATCTTTTGCATCTGGATAGTCTAGGCATCATCTGTGCCAAAAATGAACACCCTTCATTAGTAATGAAGATAACGAGAGACAACTGGTAGACGGATAGATGGGCTGACCACAGTTTATCCGCTTTATCTTTGAAAAGTGCAAATATACATGTATAGGTTATTAAAATTCAATTTGGACATGCGTGAAATGGAGTCTGGGTTAAAATGTTATTTGTGGGTGTATTTTTGACACTGGTGATACGCGAAATGGGGTTTGAATTTAAAGACAACTGTGAACCTTTTGTGCGCGAAATGTTTTCAGGGTTTAACGGCTTCTGTGAGGTAGTTTTGCCAGTATGGTACGTAAAGAGGAGTTTGAGTTAAAAAGCTTCTTTGATATATTTCTTTGACAATATAGTACGCGAAATGGAGCCTGAGTTAAAAATAAGTATAATAGTTTCACGGAATACAGTAAACCCAAACATACGCAAAACGACAATCATGAATGGCAAGTTAATAATGAATAAAGGCATATGTCGTCACAAACACAAACATGGTTGAAAATAGGGCTACCACATTGGAACGGTCAGTGGCAAAAAAGGCCTCTGGGGTTTTAAACCAGGTTCTAGGGTGCACCTAACCTCCCACTTTCCCTACTGTCATCCCAATAAAACGGGACAGTGTAAATAAAGAAATCCCCGTCATGAGCTATTCTCTAGCCTACAAGTCAGCATTAATAGGAAATATACGTGATATACGTAAAACACAAAGATGCTTAGGTAGACGTCATCATAGCGTCCACAGCCTCTTCGGCCATCGCACAATTAAACAGGAAAGCATAGTGGCAAACTGTAAATTGGTCCACCACAAAGCATGTGATGTGTTGCAACATGATAGGGTCACAACCTCTTTTGATAAACATTTTAACAAGTTTAACAAAGATAGTATGAAAGTGATCATGACCAAGGATCTTACGAAGTTTGTAAATCACGTCACCATAGAAGCCAGGTTGTGATATTCCTTGTCGCAGAAGAGTTCTTAAATTAATTTTATATTTGGAAAGAATATCAAGGGTTACGATAATACAGTTTTGAAAAGGTTTTACGAGATTTATGGTAACGGTAGCCCTGGTGGAGTAGCTTTTTAATTATACAAATATTACGAATATTAAAGTCCTCAACTCGAGTACAAGCTTTAGAAAAACGAATAAGTTGAGACACATAGACCCCATAAGAAATTGCTCGGGGAACATCCCCATCTAAATGGAGATAATTAACAATATCAAAATTAAAATCATCTCTCTGGTCATAGATTTTGCTTATTATTTCACCATTTTCAATAGAGAGATGTAAATCGAGAAAAGACGCGTTAATATCAGAAATATTGCTTCGTTAAGTTGAAGTTCTTTAGGAAATATGTTATTAACCATAGTAGAAAAGAAAGAGTTGTCAATGTTCAATATGTCATCCATATACCGAGAGGTGACATTAAAGGTTTCAATAACATTTGCCTGGGTATCCGGTGAAACACTCAACATGAAATCTCTTTCATAGCAATACAAAAACAATTATGCGACAAGCGTTGCACAGTGCGTACTCATAGGGATACCAACAATGTGTCTATAAACGGTAGTTCCATACCTGACGAAAATAGTATCTAATAGAAAAATAAGTGATTCACAAACTTCATGGCAAGTCCACAGCGGCTGTTAGTAAAACACGCTTTAAATAGTATAAATGCAATATTTTCCCTAACAATTTTTTTGAATGATAGCAATAAGCTTGTCTTTGATCAGATTGTGTAGTAAAGTTGTATATAATGTAGAAAAAGCATAAGTACTTATAGATGAAGCTTGACATTTATCGCACATTTTATCAAAGACGTCGTCTGATTTTTTAATAGACCAAAATAAACTAATCAAAGAGTTTTCATAAGCTTTAGCACAATATTGTTTAACGTGAACTTTAACGATAGTTAGACAATATGTTAAAAGTTTGGAGATATTTGTAGTGGTGCAAAAACTAGAATTGGAAATAAAACGGGGTTTTTATGGTTGTTTATGTAATTTGGGAATCAAGTACATCGTTGGAAGTCTGATTTTCTTTCGTCTTCTATAAGGCAGTTCTTTGACAATGTAGCAAAATATGGCATGAGTTAATAGGCTCCTATGACGTACTTCTATGAAAATGTGGTACGCAAGCTAAAACGTTTCTATGAGGTATTTTATGACAATGCGGTACGGAACATGGGGCCCTAAGTTTACGCTGAATGTGAACATTCAAACTATCTTCCCGTGCATTTATAGTAATAATGATAACACTAATGAGAAGAAAAATCAGATCACCATAATCTAAGTGTATATATGCACATATGTGTGTGTGGAAGGGCGGGAGGGGGTGAGGGCCTGTGTGTAGGTAAGTGGTTTAACGTAGCTTTAAACATTCGTTCAGTCATATGACGACGGTGTCTACAGCACAGTAAGCTCAGTGCTCAACTTTATAATGCTGCCACACGCGAATACCACGCCGACATGAAACACTACCCAGTCACATTATACTTACACCGGGTCGTCCTGTCCTAGAACTACCCTTTATATGCGTGGTCAAGCAATGAAGCTATTAGTAACCTTTTTGTGAGGCCTTAGGGATTGAACCTACGTCATATTAACACATGCGAGGCTGAAGCTCTATCACGCCACGGTGTATGCCATTTTAGCATATATTTTTTTTATGTTCAATGTGTCATTCAGTAGAGGAAATCATTATTTTAAGTATAGTGGTTATTGAATTACAATGCTTTGAACTGATTACCTGACTGAGTAGTTTTGATATGAAAAAGGATTGTGTTCCATGCTTGAGAACCAAAATTGTCAAATTATGTTCAGGATGACTCACTATTAGACCTGGATAGTGAAGTTGTGAATTTGAGGATGATTTTAATATTCGCTTAATCACATTTGAAGTAAGGGTAAATGAATCCCTAAGATAAGCAATAGTCTGACCGTTAACTGTCTTAAAATGGATATTTATCAAAATGATTACACGGTTACATTTGGAAATTGTTGGTCTAAATTCTATAATATGATACAGTTGTAATTGTTATACAGCTGCTTGTATGCATTAAAGAAATATAAAAAGATCGGACAGGGAAAGTAGCATTCAAGGAGGACAGTCAACCAGAAACACAGAAACAAACACGCAAACAGACAAACAAAAAGGCAAAGGTAATAAAAAATGCAAACGACATCACAAACACAAAAGGGTTGACAATAGGGCTACCGCCTTGGAATGGTCAGTGGCAAAGTAGGCCATTGGGGGTTTAAACCGGTTCTAGGGTGCACCAAACCTCACACTTACCCTACTGTCATCCCATTAAAACAGGAAAGTGTAAATAAAGAAATCCCCGCCATGATCTAATCTCTTACCAACAAGGCAGCATCATTAGGCAATATGAGTAAAACGCAAATATGCTCGTGTAAATATAATACAAATAAAATTATCCTAGAAAGCTACAATGAAAGTACTCAATGACTTGCCAGAAGCCAGAGCAACAAGAGAATAAACCATTAAGAGCACGACAAGAAAGGTCATAGACAAACATCAAACGCCAACGTCCCAATGGGCTTTAGGTAGGCGTCATCATAGGATCCACAGCTTGTCCGGTCATCGTACAATTAAAGAGGAAAGCATAGTGGCGAACTGTAAAAGGGTCCACCACCAAGCATGCAGTACGTTGCAAAATGATAGGGTCATAACCTCTTTTGATAAACTTTTTAATAAGTTTAACAAAGATAAAGAATGCATGTGGTCATCATCACTCGTGGCAAATGTAGCATTCGACTGGATCGAGGCATCTTGCTCATACTGTGTTTGGTAGTATCAATTTCCGGTATTGCATCTATCTTGTGAGCAAACTACCAGACTTGATTGATACATTCAATGTGGAATATATATTCAATTATTTTTCTTTGAAGCTGCAAGGTTTTATCGATCAAAATCATTTCATAGAAATACGTTTGATGTGATATCGTTTCCTGGCTTCAATTTGATGGACAGTACTGATACAACTACTTTCTATGTATAAATAACTGCTATGGTCAGATTCAGTTCTGTATTATATACTGACGCAAAGGAATAACGCAAGTGATAGAGGAATAGAAATACCCCCAGGGAAATTATTTATAGGAAAAAAACTTTATCGCCATTAAACAACATAGTTGTAAACGTTGACACCTCCATTGCTTGTTGAATGTATGGTTCCGAGAATAAATCTAGTATATACTGAAAATACTTTTATAAAATCCAATTAAACTGTCTGAAAAGTTTATAATTAAATTGGAAGTTGGTTTCGACTGAAGAAAACTTGGTTAGATATCTAGATGAGTTGTATACAATCACTAATTTATTGGAACGTGCTCACGTAGCTTGAGGCAAAATGCAAGATGAATTAGTTACTATAATGCACTTATGGCTCATAATAGTGACTGTAATTTTTAACACGAAACTTAAGATATGTTTGAGGGCCGTCAATATCTAAACTGTCCCACATTTTAAATTAACGTAAAAAAATAAATAACTATGAGCGACGGATACATATTGTAAGTATGCAATACATTATAGACTTCCATATTGTATCTCCGTGGTCCAATGGTTAACGACATTGAGTTGTAAAACTTTTCTTCTCTCCCCCTGCTGAAGGTTCGATTTCCAAGTGGGAGCCCAAATTTTAAGTTGAGAAAATGTCGAACCTTACGGAAGACGGGAGGTATACTGGTTCTACCCAGGGAAAATGGGGTGTTCTTCCTCTATCACAAAACATCGACTGTCATTTTGTGAGACACTATTGTATCTTGTTTGTAACCGGAGGCTCCGGGTTCAATCCTCCGTGGTGCCACTGAGTATCGTCGGTGTGTTCTTGGGCAAAAATGAGATATATGGTCCTATACAAACCACAGCGTCTGAACGCAATGGCATCGTAGGTCCGCACTGTACTGCAAACAAGGACTTGAACATACAATGAAAGAGACAAAAAACAACAGAAAGGGTGGGGAAGACAGGTTTACCGACTTTGAACGGTCAGTAGTCAATAAGGCCTACTGGTTAGCTTGAATCGATTTTATATGCGCACAATCCTTGCTATTATCCTGTCTTCAGCGCCCAAATAGACAAGACAGTGTAAACAAAACTACATCCCATCAAAAGGATTCTCTAACAATAAAGTCCACATCCAGAGAAACTATCTAAAGAAACACATACAACAAAAATAAAGATAAGTAAACATCTCAGGATGTATCCAGAATCGTACTGAACAACCATAGTAGTTGCAGCTAAAGAGAAAACCAATCTAGGGTACGACCAGACAACCCGAGGGACGAAAGCTCATGTACCCACCTCCCTTAGTTGGGGTTTTCAGTAGGTACAATCATAGAGTCCCAAGAGGTAGTGCAGTCATCGCACAAGTGAAAAGTGAAGCGTAATGACTGACTGTAGAGGGGTCAATCACTAAACATGCAGTGCGCTGTAAAACCAAAGGGTTATATCCTTTTCTGACGAACTTCCTGATTAAATTTGTAAAGCGGTCAGGAAACCCGTCAGACCCCTTCAACTTTCGAAGTTTATAGACCACATCTCCATAAAATGAGGGTTGTGATAGGCCCTCTTTGCGGCGGTAGAATTTAGAGAAAAATTAACGTAGTTTGTGATAACGAAAACCCTGCTGAAGAAGTTTACTTGTAATAACTTGATTTCGATCATTGAAGTCTATAACATCATTACACGCTCTAGCAAATCGAATGAGCTGGGAGATATACACCCCGTATGAGGTAGCACGAGGTACATCTCCATCCAGGTGTGGATAGTTAACGATGTTAAAATTGAAATCATCTCTCTTATCATAGATTTTAGTATGAATACAATCATTTAAAATCTAGAGATGAAGATCGAGAAATGCTGCTACTGTATCCGAACTGTTGGCTTTATTCAACGTGAGCTCTGGTGGATAAATGTTAGTAACCATATGAGCAAAGAACGGATTATCAATATTGAGTATGTCATCAAGATACCGAGAAGTATTATTAAATGCATCAATAATTTCACCCTGGCTAGCAGGTGACAAACTCAACATAAAATCTCTTTCATAGTAGTACAAAAACAAATCTGCAACAAGTGGCGCACAGTTAGTACCCATAGGAATACCAACAACCTGGCGGTAAATAGTTTTACCGTATCTTATCAAGATGTTATCCAGAAGAAAAGATAAGGCTCTACAAACATCAGTATAAGTCCACAAATTATACTTATCAATGGGGGCGTTAGTAAAGAAAGCCCTGACATTATTACAAGCTAGAAAAGTTGTACCTTCTCTAGCAAATGTGTTCTGAATAAGCTGAAGCAATTTTTCTTTGATAAGATTATGTGGTAGTGTAGTATACAGTGTAGAAAAGTCGTAGGTGCTTAGAGAAGAGGCATGAAAATGCATACACCGTAGTTTGTCAAGAACTTCTCCAGAGTTCTTGATAGACCAAAACAGATTGATTCCTGAGTTCTCGTAGGCCTTTTCGCAATATTTTACAACATGTTCTTTAATCGCGGAAAGTCAGGAAGTCAATAGTTTTGATATATTGATCGTAGACACTTACCCTTTGCCTCGTCCGTCGAATGGGGACGTAAACCGGGCGGTCCCGTATATCGGTTTATCCTCTGAGCACGTTGAAGAACCATAGGAATCTATTCGATAATAAGAGTAGGGCACGGTTCCCGGATTCCTATTTATCTTTCCCCTCTCTCTGGTGCGGCTCTAAATAACCTATACTGTGTTAATGAGCCGTTAAACAACATTCATTCAGTCATTTAATTTATATATAGTTATAATAGTTTGTCACTAAGCCCTCGAGGAGATCATTACGTGGTCCCGCCTTAATTCCATTAAGCGATGGGAAAGCTTATATTGGCAGGATTTTATAACTAATATTTCGACAATAAAACACGTTTAAAAACATGTTTTACTGAAACAGTGTGATAACTTGTTTACCATTACCTATTTGATGTTTTAATTTTACAATATGCAAATATTTTAAGCCGAAATTAAATGTTTTTTTCATATCCCAGCCAACCCCGTTTTCGCTTCTTGGAGAACGGGTTGGATGGGGTATGACAAGTAATAATAAACAATTCATACTGATCAAAAACTCTACGAAAGCATACAATAAAAAGGTTATTGACTTTGACTTTGTATGGCTAAATATTGCTTGGAACTCATTGTTTTGGCGTAGGGTGACTCGCAAGCTCGACACCTCAACCAAATAATTCGTTCCAAGTAATATGTCTCCATACAAATTCAATAACTAGCCATATTTATTTAAAATCTAGAACAGTATGTTATTTTAAAATAACCTCAGATTATAAAATAGATGAAGGTATACGGTATCTTAATACAAATTCCATAATAAATTCATGGTTTTACAGACGCCTAATAAAAAACTAAAAGCATTTTCAATTAATGTACAATTACTTCTTGTTCATTCAAAATACTTATAGGTTATTAGATTAGTATTGGGATATAAAAAAAACGTATGCACGAGTTCTTTCGCATATTAATATTTCGCGACTTTAGGAGAACATGTATGCGCGAAAGAACGAGTGCCTACATCCCAATATAAATCTGATAACCTTGTTATTGCATATGCATTTTTAAATTAGAACAATAACATAGGTCGTAACATTTAATTTTCACCAAAATCATTTATTTGAAACAACATATTGTCGTTACATCGTGGTAATTTTCACAATGAAATCATCATTGTTTACATCACGTGACATACCGTGCACCAATCACAAACGAGTATACTGTAATGTATACTCGTTTGTGATTGATTGTATATTAGCATTTTCTAAAATGTATTGCATGTATTATAACAGAATAAATGCTTTTTTCTCTCGACTTTTCTGTGTTACTTATGTAGTCAATATTTCAATACTCAGTAAGTTATAATCTCACCACACGCTCGGGTTTATAACGTTGAGAAGACCCCGGTGGATACAATGGAGTTGCGGACTCAATGACCCCCTATGCCTAGGTCAATATGATAAGAAGATAATGGCCGACGCGGACAAAATGACCTCCTTCAAACGTGCTGTTTGTTTGTTTATTCGAATGGTATTTTACGTCTTACCGATGCTTCCTGCCAAGTTTCGTCGAAATCCAACAAGGCGTTTAGGAGGAGTAGCGCCGACAAGAAATCTAAAGTAAAAACGTCAAGGGGTCATCAAAAATCAACAAACCAGAAAAAAACCGCAAAAAACACAACTAGAAATCATGCCGATGCTACCTGCTAACTTTCGTCAAATTTCGTTAAAGAAAAATATGAAAGGAAGTAATTAAAAAAAATAATATTAAAAAGAAAAAAACATTTTTAAAAAAAATAATGAATGAAAAAAAAATAATTAAAAAGTGAAAGCCCTATCGTCTTAAAGCAAAATATATCATTTTTAACTAAATTAAGGGCCATAACTCCCATGTTACTGATCCGAACTGGCTGGTTTTCGAAATTGTAAGAGCTTTCATTGATATTAACATTCTGGTAAAGTTTTTAAATATGCGTTTTATGTTCCACCACTGCTGCAATCATATTGAATATAAGAACATAAAACGCATATTACGGCGAAAAGATAATTTAGCAGAGTGGGCTGATGATAAATCCAATCCGTTACCCGATTTAATAACGTTGAGATGACCCCTGCAGACGCAATGACATTGCGCACACAATTGCCCCCTAAGCCTAAGCTATTACGTCCGCGGACGAAATGGTCGATGCGGACAAAAATAGCCGATGCGCACACACATTACGTGGTCCGAGTATTAACGTTCATACCCCTACTCCAAGAAGCGAAAATGGGGTTGGCTGGGGTATGAAATAAAACAATAATTTCGGCTAAAAACGTTTGCATATTGTAAAATGAAAACATTTAATAGGTAATTTTAAACAGGTTATCAATTTTTTTCGGTACAATATGTTTTAAACAAGTTTTATTGTCGAAATATCCATTATAAACTCCTGCTAATATGATTGTCTCCTTCACAAGAGTTTAAATACATTTTCTATAGTTTTTACTGCATAACAGATTTTCTTTAAACTTGTTTTTACAGTTAGCCTGTTATATATATAGACAGAAAATGCAAAAATAATGGTAGGTCACTATAATTGTTAAAATTTTAAAAAATAATTTGTAATGCCACCGTCATGTCAATCTATCCAAAAAGTTAATTATTATTATAATAAAGAAATTTAATTGTAATAACATTTAAAGCTCATCTTTATGTAAAACCTATCTTTTTTTACAAAATCTGTTGCGACCATTACTCACATTTTATGCACAAATTAGCCCATAATGATATAATTTCCCTTTTTTTTTGTACCTTCCCAATAATAGAATTTGTTGTTTAAACTTTCTAAGCACATAGTTTAACATATATAAAAACAAAATGTGCAATAAAAATGTTAGGTCCCCATGCTTGTTTTGAAACCCTATCCCTATGCTAAAAGGCCAAATTTTATTATATGTTGTATGTTATATTCCTAATAACAGAATTTGTTCAAACTTCCTAGGTACTTATTTGAACAAATATTTCAATATATGCAATTAAAATTATAGGTCACCATGCATATTGAGATTTAATATTGGTTTTTGGAACCCTACCATTATGCTTAAATTTTTTAATTTTGATTGCATTTTTACAAAATGTTATATTTTTCCTATTTTATGTATTTTTCTAATAATAGGCATTTATATAAATAAATGCAATAAGTACAACTAGACATTAAGAGCAACATTCCTGTAATTTTTTAGGAAAATCCATTAGGACATTCTGCGCATGAAAAACTACAGAAAATGCCTCCAAAAGGTTAAATAACAGACACGAGAGCCGTTAGAGCTTTGAATCCCTTGTGTGATCTTGAGTCTAATCATGATGGTAAGGGCATGCATGTTCACAACCATAACCCCATTGCTTTATTGGATTGACAAAACAGTAAGTTATACGGACAACACGCCTATCAACGCCACCCTCTCCCCCATGGTCACCGGTTGGGCAATTGTAAATAATACACTCGGGTAAACTTTGTTCATGACAGGTAATATCTGGAATACTTTAGGTAGACTTGTACTGGATACTTGCAACCCACGCAATGCTAGTTACATGTCTACGTATGCAAAGTGTACTTAGTCTAGATATTGTTCCTAGATTTCTATCGTATTAACGGAATAATTCCGACCGTAAAAGTTTAATACAGGTAATTTTATCCATAATGTGATTTCCAAGTTTTCTAATAGGTGTAATTTTGCTATACAAGCACCCTGGTAACAATTGTTGTGCGATCTTGAGAAATCGGTTAACAAATCAGAACAATACATGATGTGAACATACATCCCTGGTCATCTGCCAGAAACGTAAAGTATACATAGTGAGATTGTATAGCTATTCAGTATAACTGTCAACCACATACGAGCACCTGCCAATTCCAGACAAGTACCTTACATACGAGCACCTGCCAGTTCCAGACAAGTACCTCACATACGAGCACCTGCCACTTCCAGACAAGTACCGTGCGGTTATTGATGTCAACCCAGACAATAAACTAGCTGTTCGTTTGATTGCGGAGCCTATTTCTGGTTTAGCATGTCTAATTAAATGTCAATACTTGATCAAGATTTATATCTTATCTGTGTTGTTTATTTCCGGTAATGTGTTTTGGTTTAACGAATTCATGCGATTACGTCAACGTAGAAACCCACACGTACAAACTGATCGTAAATAGCAACTTTAAAAATGGGGTGGTCTAACTCTACCACCAAAAACATCGACCGTCATATATGGCCTAATATGTGCTAAAAATGACGAAAACACCATTCAAGCAAACACACTGAACGTTACGTGTTCGACCTTAAGCTATATCACTAGTGGTTTATCAAAAATATTGAATTGCGATTTTACACTTTCAGGCCATCATTTATTTGATAAATAACACATTTACGTCCTATTTAAGTTCATCAGTATTCGAATGGTTATCAGCACAGCCGATATTTGTTTGTGGTGGAGGCATACCACTCATTTACTCCTGGAGTCAGACCGGTGAAAATCAGTCCATTGAAAAAAATGCAATATAGGCTATAAATGGAGATCAGTCACAAGTTCCACAACATTCGTTCGCTTAAATAAACTTTTATTCTGTGTATTAAAAATATTTGGCTAGCAAACGGTCCCATATCTGGAATAAAACACCGATTCAGTTTTTCAACATTTCGCGTCATTCATTCACACCATGCGTATTTTGAAATAAACATCTGTCAAAACCACATCTCTACCTAACCTCTGTGCTCATACTCTCCAAAGGAATAATCCTGACAAACATAGTAAAATACTTACTATTCATGACAACAGACATATTACTTTAACCTCAGGTTAGATTTAACAAAGAAATAGAAACTAATCTTGGGAAAAACACATGCAAACTAGAAACTTTGGATTCTTTCAAGGAACTATTTCAGCACCCTACGACCCGGAAGTACTTTCTGACTGGTCTGACACATAAATGAGTCGCGACATTTGTCAAAAATAGTAACCAAATACATCTAACTGACCAACAAGGTTGACCGAATGGGAAATCAGATGCTTTTGCAAGAACCTATTATCTTTTCGGTTCCATTCCTGCATGCAAAGAACCATTCGGCTAATAGAAATCAAGGATTTTAAGACGCGTTATACAAAACTAGAAAAAATGCCAAAATAAAAGAACCGTTTGGTATATTTCCATCAAATAAAGTTTTCAAACATTGCCTTCTATATACCAAACTAAAATATACACATAATGTGAGGTGTAGATATCAAAATCACTCATGCATGAAATGTCTTCATTTTTCATGGAGAAACAGACATTCTGTTAAATTCCAACAATTTTGAGGCACAAAATAGACCATAAGGCTGCTTTGGAGCACATTTATATGCACAATGTCCAATAAAATATACAGTTTGGCTATAAAATGCCAGGAAAAAAGAGAAAAATTGAAGTAATGACTCAAAAGCTAAGCCTACCCCATATGCCTGTAGCAGCTTTAAAGGCAACTAATACATTCAAGTCTTGGGCAACAGCAAGACAAACTGAATCACACACCATAATAGTATATATTTAAGTGGATTATACCATTATCTCTAACAAAATACCAAATTAATGTGTTAAATTACAATTGTATGCCATTGCATAGTGATTTCATCTGAATTAATGAAGAAAAATAGGTGGGATTTACACCATGTTTAGCAAAAAACTAAAATAAATGCTGAATTCCACAAATTTTTGTATATTTCAGTTTCAGATTGTAAAACCCATCATCGCGTACGAAATTTACAGGTTCTCAGGCTTTCGATACAAAGTAAGACTCCTCCTAGATTCGTGTCATGTCAAAATGTCAGTACCGATACATTTTCAGATTTTAGCCTCATACGGTACCTTAAAATAATAAAATTGCCATTTATTGTAGGAATTGTGACAGATCTATTACCTTTTGCCACTAATCCACTTAAAGACACTTGAGAGCCTACTTAAAGTGCTTTAGGGCCACTCCAAATCACTAGGACCCACAAATTATACCCTAAAACATACACATTCTATTTCAATTGCAAAAAAAACATGTTCTGTTGTAAAATTAAAAAATTTAGCTCTTTTTTTTTCTCACTCAGCTGAAAGCTGTCACAGGAAAAATCAACTGGATTTGGCCATTAATAAGGAAAATGCATTTTGTCCATCTAGGTGTCAGACCGGTGAAAATCAGTCCATTGAACACAATGCAATGTAGGCTATATTTGGAGATCAGTCACAAGTTCCACACCATTCGTTCGCTTAAATACACTTTTATTCTGTGTATTAAACACATTTGGCTAGCAAACGGTCCCATATCTGGAATAAAACACCGATTCAGTTTTTTCAACATTTCGCGTCATTCATTCACACCATGCGTATTTTGAAATAAACATCTGTCAAAACCACATCTCTACCTAACCTCTGTGCTCATACTCTCCAAAGGAATAATCCTGACAAACACAGTAAAATACTTACTATTCATGACAACAGACATACTACATTAACCTCAGGTTAGATTTAACAATGAAATAGAAATTAATCTTGGGAAAAACACATGCAAACTAGAAACTTTGGATTCTTTCAAGGAACTATTTCAGCACACTACGACCCGGAAGTGCTTCCTGACTGGTCTGTTACCCTACGACCCGGAAGTACTTCCTGATTGGTCTGACACCTCCTGGGCAGAAACAGTACTGTATACGGTGTCCGACTAATCAGGGAATACTTTCGGATCGTAGGATGTAAAAACCGTTCCATGGAAACATCCAGTTTGTAATTTACATGTGTTTTACCAAAAATATGTTTTATTACATACGGTTAAATCTAATCGATGTCGTCAGGAATAGCAAGTATTTACCGTGTTTTTCAGGACTATACGCTTTGGAGCGTATGAGCACAGAGAGTATGTGAGCTGGGGTAGGTAGAGATGAGGTTTTGACATATGTTTATTTCAAAATACGCATAATGGATTGAAAGACGCGAAATGTTGAAAACTTATTCTGTTGTTTTTTTATTTCTAGATATGGGACAATATGCGAGACAAATGTGTGTGATTCACAGAATTAAAGTGTATTTGAGTGAACGAATGTTGTGCTACGTGTGCCTTGATCTCCAAAAATGGCTTATTTGCATTGTGCTCAATGGGATGAATTGGACAGGTCTGACACCATACCACCCGCATTCCGTAAGAATCGACACTTTCCCAGGAATATAGTTAACCTACGCATTCTGTTTCTTGAATGAATGATTCAGGATAGTGTATATCTACATATATCATCCATTTCTTCTTGCTTCTTGATTTCAGTTTGGCATGATATCACATTTACATATGTGTGCAAGATATAGATGCAGTCAACGTATTTCCGATCTTTTTAGCATCATTGAACAGATGGCCATATCATCTATTGATGTTCTCCGTACAGTATGAAACAGTTACATTCTGATAAAAAGAGGGAGATTACATTTCAAGGGTTTTTGAAATAGTTACTGGTAATTATGTTCAGGTATGTTATGAAATTCTTTGATTACAACTGCATTGGTGGGAAAAGTTAAAGAAAGTATGATAATGCCTATGTAGATTATAAGGTGATGATACACGATTTGAGCAATCGGATATATTCCGTGGGAATTACTGTTTCAACTTTAATTTTATTGTTTTATGGTGTAAAAATATTAAACAAATTGAGCAAATCAAAGGATGAGAAACTCCGATATAATGGTTCAATGTTATTTCATTTTGTGATATCAAAGTAGACCAGGCTATAACAAAATTAATAAAACGTAGACGTAAATCGAGATAAAGTGATATTAGTTTCATCAAGTGGCTTTCAAATCCTGATAAACCTTTGTTAAACACACATTATGACCATATATATGCGCATGCTATGTCAAGCATTTGTAGATAAGGCACAGTTTGACAACACGTGAGATTGTCTGTCTGCCATGACTATACTTTTGAAACGCAATAAGACTCCTGACACTATTTCTTTCCTATTCCGAATACCTAAGGTTGAATATTGTTGTAATGTTGTACAGGTACCAGTATTCAAGCCTGGTTACTGAGGACATTATGTCTGTCTTCGGTTAGCACCATAAATCTAGATGTGTATCTCTCTGCAAGGCTAACTCAGGCTAATGCTAATGATCATAATTTATGGGTTAGCATCCCTTATTTGGGAGATGCTCTATGAACCAGGCTAATGCTAATGCTACATGATTTATGTGTTAGCATTCCTTATTTGTAGATGCTATAAGATTGATGAGTTAGCATGCTAATATTTACGACCATGCTAACCCCTTATTTGGAAGGGACCTTATAAAAAGGGAGGGTTTTCATCGTTCGGGGGCTTTTTTCCTGGCTTTTACCTGGACTAACAAGAGATCAGTAGTTATGTGAGAGAGACACTATCGTTATTAGTAAACTGTTGTAAATATTAATTCACCATTATAGTTGGTAGCCTGTAGAAATAAAGTTATAGAATATAGTATTGGACTATATATTTCTTTCTACCTTTTGAAGTGAAGAAATTGTAAAACTGGTGGCATTTTGAAATTCGGACTTGTAACAATCACCATGAAAATCCTGATGTTACTTCTGATGTGTTTGTGTATATTTTCGGAATGTTCATTTGGAGCAAAAGCAACTTCTGTTTGTACTGAAGGTGGATTTTTGCAGAACACAGGTCAGAGTTTAGAACTTGAAACTTTAGATGATGGTTATGTTTGGTCATATGACACTCAATATGACTACAAGGGACACAAATGGAAAGTGTAAAGTGTTTATCAATAAGTATGACAAACCCGTAAAACAACTCCCTTTAAACGAACTTTACGATTAATGAACAATGGACTACACATATATGATTTGTTTCATTTGACCCTGTAATGGGTGCCGAATTTTACGCAATTTGACGATGTTGTTCCCTTGTTAGAAAAGGATAGTGTGTAGAGGACTGAAAGTTTGGACAAATCGTCAGTTGCAAGGATTTCCAGAGTGAAGTTAAGGTCAGGTGAATTATGGAGTGGGATACTCCTTATTTTGCAACTTCTTGTTGTAAGAACGTGGGATTGCAGTGTGTCATTGTACAATGGATTACTCAGAATCAAGGAATATAGTCGCTGTGGCGTGAGCCAATTGCGTATCCAACAGTGTTCTGATAGTAAAGGATTATTATATGACAGCAATTTCATTTCTCGTGAAAGTAACGTTAATGGGCAGAATAGAAATGGCATAAATTCTGACAAAGTTGATGGCTCATTGTCCGAAAATGCAGCACCCCAAACATCACAGTGTCAGGCAGCTTAAACGATTTCTGTACAGTTAACTATTCACCAGAAAGAATGACAAAACTTCAGCACCAAGATCCTGATATTGCTCCTGTTGTTAAGTGGCTCAAGTCGGACAGTAAACGACCCCAAGGGACACAGTTGCAGGTTATTTCCAAGTAGTATGCGAAATATGTGGTTACATTGGGACTTGTTGGAATTGATTTATGGTGTATTATTTAAGATACAGAGATACATTATGATCAATAAAAAGGGTTAAGAGGTTTAATTTTTCCTGGAGTTTTGAGAACAGAAGTATTATTCTCAGCACATGACTAATATACTGGAGCACACTTAGGCATGTATAGACAAATTCAAAATGTATGACATCGCAAGGAAGGCTTTGGGAAAAAAACATGCAAAACGGCAGAAACGGGATTATGACACCAGAATAAGTGCTCTTATGTTTAGACAATACATTGTTCACAGGAAAATAAGTGACCTTTTGTTTGAAATAAGCATCATGACATACTGAAACCATATCATGGGAACAGCTTGCCAGACTGGCCCATGAAGCATAAACATGCCAAGTCACCGTTAGCAGCCCCTTTGAGTTCCAAACACCTGAAGATGGAAACTACAATAAATTTGAGGCACGCAGAAGTCTGATACAGAGTTCAACATAAACCATTTCAATGTTGACAATACAAACTTAAGATAGGAGTACTGTTAAACTTCTGTCATTAAGCGTTTATAGACAAAGGAAGTTCATTAGAACTCATGATGAACAAGGAAATGTCGGGGTCATTTTGTGATTAAGTCTTGAACAGAGTGGATGGTTAGCCTGGATTATATTCTTTATTTTTGTAGTGCCAAAATATTCTATTAATTCTGTGGGGGAAAAATGGATTAGGAATATTTATATTTCTATACCAAGTTGTGATGTGTCTTAATTAAGGTATTCGCAAAATATGGAATTTACAAGTGATATTCACTAAATGGGAATTTAATAGTGTGATCGCAAAGTATAGAATTTATGTGATATTCACAAAAATTGGATTTAAAAAGTGCTCTAATGATCTCAGATTTCCTTTCAGATATCACTATGATAACATTAACAATAATTTAATACGCGAAATATTGTGCCTATATAATCTTTATAAGATCATTAATGTCATTTTGTGTATTAATTACATGTTATTTTACTTAAACTAATTTCATTCAATTTAAATGGCACCAGGACATAGTGAGAATGGAACCAAAAATGAACACTTGTGTGATTGTGTTAAAAATACAGAGAACAATTATGTGTAGGTCTAGGACTAAATGTGCAGAATTAGGACTCAGTTTTACTAGTGTGGCAAGTTTATGCCTTGAGGACTGTGTATGAACATTGGAACACACAGTATACCATGGATTTATGATATTGCTTCCTGAGGCTTTGTTTTATATCTTTAAACATACACCAAATATGTTCATTCATTTCAAGTAAAGCTTAATGCATGTTACAAAGAATTTGCGTTCGTTAAATGTAAACGTTTACTCATTTACTCTAAATATTGCATGCTTTATTTTGTAAGAATGTTCTGCACAAGACAACTTTGATTATTACTTATTAGTAATTTGACATTCTTTCATTTAGTGTGAATGTTGGTACTGATTTCTTGTTAAAAGAGAGGGATTTAAGGTTTTAATGGGGACCATTAAGCCTGGGAGAGGGGAGTGTTGTAATTTTGTACAGGTACCAGTATTCAAGCCTGGTTACTGAGGACATTATGTCTGTCTTCGGTTAGCACCATAAATCTAGATGTGTATCTCTCTGCAGGGCTAACTCAGGCTAATGCTAATGATCATAATTTATGGGTTAGCATCCCTTATTTGGGAGATGCTCTATGAACCAGGCTAATGATAATGCTACATGATTTATGTGTTAGCATTCCTTATTTGTAGATGCTATAAGATTGATGAGTTAGCATGCTAATATTTACGACCATGCTAACCCCTTATTTGGAAGGGACCTTATAAAAAGGGAGGGTTTTCATCGTTCGGGGGCTTTTTTCCTGGCTTTTACCTGGACTAACAAGAGATCAGTAGTTATGTGAGAGAGACACTATCATTATTAGTAAACTGTTGTAAATATTAATTCACCATTATCACAGTGTAGAAACGAACTGTATCACCTCCCGGATGTTGCGATGTGATTTCAATGGCGAGCTCAGTAAAGTGAATACACATGGTTAAAAAAGTATCTGTTACTTGGATTATATCTTGAAGACAGTAAATAAAATTGTTTTACCTATTATCCTAATGGATTTCGTTAACGTTCCCATTTGCTTATTAATGTCAAATCGGCACATATGACGTTAAATCACTGAAAATCATCCGACTTTTCTGATGAAATCGACACCCCGACATATGTGTAAAGCCATTTTCATCAAGTGTACGCAAGTTTAAGACCATTGATAATATAGAACGTGTTAGCTAGCATATTGATGTAAACTTCGGATGTATGAAATGCTTTCATATTGTTATTTTACCGTGTGGCGGTTCCAAAATCTGAGGGATGTCTTGTGTAATGACTGTATGGCTTATTGCATTGATTGTGTATGTCAATTGCGATTACCGATATTCAATATGTATGACTTATTGCGATTTTTTTATTGTGATTTTGACTTATTTAGTCAATGTTTTCGTCTTTTTCAGGTAAAATGAAAGCATATAGATGTATTTACTGTGACCATTCGACGAAAGACTTCAGTGAATATATTAACCATTGTACAGAAAACCACGAGGACTGCAATGTAAAAGTTCAAATTTCAAAATATGATTCAAATACAAAACAAATAGCACTAATTGAAAAAGTTCAAATGAATAAACATACCATGGTATATGGCGGAGAAACGTGATAATATGTAGCATGCATATGGATATTGATAGGTCAGAGTCAATGTCACTGTTACTAAAATATATTGAACTATATGTACGACTTTAATTCATTAGATTTTACGTTGCTTGAAAAAAAATTAAGATTAAAAGTAAAACTTTTAAATTGTGTGTGTTTAAACATGCCAATCCTCCCAATGCAACAATGATGTCAACCATTGTAGATTATTACGGGAAACATAAACATGATAAATTATGTAAATACAATGTTCAATAAAAATACACGATGTTTGATCAATTATTGTCTTAAAAAGCAAATGGGGAGTTACTAATGTTCTTATGAATACGTATATGCAGATTATCTTTTATCATAAATAAAACAATAACGTGTCGAGGAAAACAAAAAGTTCGCAACTGTTTGCATCACAATTCCACAACATATATCAAAAAATAAATCAATATAGATCATGTACCCATACATGTATATATCAATTGTTATTCCGAAATTGCTGATGTACAAACTAACAGCACGTTGTGTATAAGAAACTACATGTATAGTCAACACAGCAATCGGTGATTTTTTTAGAACAACGCAACAGGCACCATCGCAGATGAGTCAGCCATACAAGAATTCGGAAAATACTGCATTAATTGTATTGACTTACACCCGGTTAAAGAAGATTTCTATACTTTGTGTCCTATCATTGAAATAACTGATTTATTTTCGTAAGACTTCGATCTAACAAACCAAGTTATGGAATAAAAACTAGGAAATATTGCATGCTAATAGTTTTTAAAAATAAAAAGAGATCACAATTGATCTTCAAGGAATTAAAACACGGCTTTTGGTGACAAGTTTAGGCAAAAATGTCGAAATCACCAAAGAAAGGGTGTTTCAACCCCAACAAAATAACTAAAACCTCCTGTTATTTGTTTTCAACATTCCAATCATATGGTTCAGTCTATCCTTTAAAATCTTATACCAAAAAAATGTGAATTTCAAAAAAATGTTTTTAACCAAAAGACACGCAATGGAAACTACAGAAATAGTCTTTAAGAGACCGAATGTCTACTTTTAAGTATTATAGTATATCTGAACATTACATTTTAACCAAATTAACACCATAAATCAATTATATTAAATCGCAAGAAGGCATACATTACCATCGCAAGAAGTCATACAAATGATTATTAATATCTGGCAAGAAGTCATACAGTATGAACAATACACATGAACGAAGTTTTGCTTTATGTCTGAGAAAAGGACAAAACATAAACAATGCTGTGTATAGCGTATGAATGATTTATACCCTGAAGCACAAATCCCGTGTATGAATAATTCTAAATAATAGATTTCTTTCGAGAATAGCCTAGTTCTTCTGCACGAGGCCGTGTCAAATCCCGAAGTTGTAAGTGATTATAATGCTTTTTTACTAAAATGTTAACCTGTCACATGATATATTCTAGAGGTATGAAACAATGAATGTCTCTGCTAGATATCAATTATCATTTGATTACTGTTTATCGATAAAAACTGTTTAAATTTTACGTTTTCATTACGGATGTTGACTTGCTATAGGTCGCCATTTAAAAATCACATCGCAACATCCGGGAGGTGATACAGTTCGTTTCTACACTGTGATTATAGTTGGTAGCCTGTAGAAATAAAGTTATAGAATATAGAATTGGACTATATATTTCTTTCTACCTTTTGAAGAGAAGAAATTGTAAAAATATCGTGCCCTGCAGATGATGGAGGTAGAAATGAAAAATTGTTCCCATTATGTATTGTGTACAGGAGTTTTCCTTGTATACATTGATATATTCTCACCAGTTGCTAAATCAACAGCAGTTAAGGAAGAGATAATTTTAGACATCATGGGTCGAATCACCAGAGGGTTGTATTTTTGTCAGATTTTGATAGTTATCACACGAATATGAAATTTAAAGAGAAATCATCCTTGTAAATATTCGTTAAATATGTTTTAAATTGCAGATATTGGATCAATAAAGAATACAAGTTGTACTTTGTGTTTCTGCTCTGTATGCCTCAGACACAAACATTACAATGGAACCATATGAATTAATTGTGATGTGACACAAATTGAATCTTACTACAACGTACGTCTGTGAAAATGTATGTTATATAGAAACGTGTTTGACACATCCACACATGGTACCGCGCACCATCTTGCAAAGCAGTGCTTCAAAAACTAAAAATGTATGCAACGCCATAGAAATATATAGCCGTGAGAATTTATATTAAATTATCATAAAATACGTGTTTCTGCACAACTAAAACGTGCATGTGGCTTATTTAAACTTTTTAAACATGCGAACTTCCATCATGTTCATATGTCAAACACGGCAAACTTATTAACTGAACAGGTTATCTCTCACCATAGCCTAAGAAGAATACACCGAGATTATTTTAATAAACATATCGTGAGACACTAAGCCATTCTTTAAAATAGATTGTAATGTTTTAAAGAAAGAAGATATGTTATTGAAGGTATCAAAATTAGTTACACTTCAACATTATTAAACTGAAAAGGTTATCTCACTGATCACCTAAGTGTCAGGTAACGTTTAAATAATCAGTGTTTACATAAACATAACTGAAGCCATTTTTTAAAACACATTTTAATGTTTCAAAGAAAGAAGGTATGTTATTCAAAGTATCAAATCACACATCGAATGTATTGAATTGAACAGGTTACCTCACCGATCACCTATAACGTAAAGTATAGATAAGGAATGTTTCCATAAACAAGCCATTCAATGCAAAATGTCTAAAAGAGTATCTAAAAGTAGGAAGGTATGTAATCCATGATCAAGGTCTCAGTTCACATTTCACATTTGTTCTATTGGCTATAATATGAATACGATCTACTGCTCCATTCAGAAACGTGTATATTTATGCTTAATGCATCAATATGCAAACTAACTTTATACATTGTCAAATCACGATACTATTGTAGATTCTGTGAAATACATCATCTTCCGCCAGAGTACGACATAGTTAAGAACCAAAACATTCATTTAAACAAAAACAAAAAATTACACAATTTTAAATCTGTATTAGCCGTAATTTGTAGCTTATAAAACACAAAATAAGGCTATAGTGGCGTGTACCTACAGCAAATGGAAGTGATTAAACGCTTGGTTCACTCCCGCAAATATCAACGCCTCCAATTCATTTAACATTACCGAGCTTTTAAGATGGATCAGTTTCGTTATCTTTAGCGTGCCAAAACTTGAGGTAGGTGGTCAACATTCTGAACGATGTGTTTTGCACTTAAACCTTTTATAAAGTTTGAACCAAACACGAAAGAGACCATTCGCAGAATGAGGGCATGCATCGACAACCTACGCATTTTCTAATTTGTGAAATTTATATATACTTTAGGCCGACAGATTTGCACGGTTCATAAAATATACTTAAGGCCAAAAAATTGCACGGATATTTATATTATCATATTTTTCAAATGGTTTCAATTTTTACATTCATCACTACCTTAAGTAAATATAAATATCTCGTATACAACATGTTGAGCCTCTTTTTTTTTATTCTGTACGAATTATGAGAAGGACAATTTAGAAATCAAAGTACTAAAAATACTGAGTGGCGTAGAATGGGCAGATGGATGCTGGTGGCGTGAAGAAAGCAATATGTGTTGTATGTGGGTTTTCATTTATTGCAACAAGTATGATAAACAATTAAAATTATAAAGTCGTCGTCTTCTTTGTGCATATTTAACTTCCGTCATGTTCATCATCAACATCATTCCGCAAGATAGAACTGGAAAATACGAAGTAGGCTTCATTGAAAATACAGACAAAACAATGTTTAAAGTATCGTTCAATACAAAACGAAACCAGAGACTAAACATAATGTAACACAAAACAAGAAATTAAATTGTCTTGTCTTTATGCTGATTGACTAAATACCATCATTTAATGCTGTAGCGCCTCCCGTGGCCGCGATCTTCAAGAGGCTGCGTTTGAAACTTTCTTGTCTCTCATCTATTATAGATTACTTCATACTAGAGTAATGCTAGACAAACTTAATTAAACGAAAAGCACTTAAACTTTATAGAATATGGACAAAATAAAACAAATAGAAGGAACACAGTTAATAGAACACATCTTGAGAACTCACCATTCAAATAGGCAAAAGGTATACAGGTATTGATTGGATCTTAACATGCAAGTAAACCACCGAAATTGCCTAAATACTACACATTAGGCGAGAAATAACTTTCAGTTAAACATGCGCGCTTGAGAAAAAAATGTATCAATGTAAACGCGGATGTCTATTTAATCATTTGAGGGGATAATCTCAATGTAGTCTGTGAGGATGGAGTGGAGGACGCTCAGCACTATTTTTTAGATAAGTATTTTTCAGAAATGAAAGACTGCACTTGTTGTTAGATACTCGTACGTTCCATCCTTTAAGTCCACGAAAACTTTGACATGACAACGAGCAACTAACAAACGAGTTCAAAAATGTATATTTAACCATTAAACCGTCTCACACCACAATTGTATATTTAACCATTAAACCGTCTCACACCACAAATATCCCATTGTAATGTTTTTGTTCATGGCATAGAGATAAACAAATCTACAACATGTATTTATATAAAATGCTTAAATTTTTCATTGATCCAATATCTGCAATTTAAAACTCAACACATATTTTTACCAGGTTGGAAAATGTTAAATGTCATGTTTGCGTGACACCTATTAAAATTTAGAGCAATAATATGACAAAAATAAACCCGTGGTGATTAGACTCATGATGTGTAAAATGAGGCAGTAAATGCTAGAAATCTTATATCAACATGAAATGTTCTGTGATCTCTTTCTAAAATGCTGTAGATTTAGCGCCTAGTAAGGATAAATCAATATATGCAATAGATAGTCATGTAAACAGTAGAACAGAGGAATTATATTTTTTATCTACCTTCCATCTGTAGAGCACGAGTAATGAAGTTGTGAGTCCTGAGCGATTCGATTCCAAAATAATTGCCTTTGTAATTGATATATTGGCGTATCTTGTCTATCTGATGTTTTTGTTGATTTTATCAGCCTGATCGTGGATACGGAGTGTTATTTTGGTGGATATTAGGTGGGAGGCGGTTGGCACGGCAGTGTTTGAAATATATTTAAATGTTTTCTTGGTTTTCTTTTACCAATTCATATTTAACTGTATTGTTACAATTTCTAACCGATAATTACATATATGTTTCAGTCACAATGGAGAGAACTGTAACTAATGTTGCAATAACTTGTAATTCACTACATTTTCAAAAATATATTGCTAGTAATATATTAAGGATTAAAGCATATATTGTTGCAAACCATATCATTATTGTAACGTGTTTGGAGGCTGTATTCCGATACACGTGTAATGTCTCCCATTTGACGGACATGGGAAGTATCGTGTACATCGAAGTAAACCAGTGAAGCTCGAACCCATGTTCTCCAGAATCAGAGTGCATTCGACCATCGCGGCCTCCACGAGTGGTTCGAAAGGCAAAACAAAAAACACAACAGAAACATGTACCGTGCAACGGAAGCGTAAGATGAATTAACATGTTAGTGTTAGTAATCAATGTAAGATGAATTAACATGTTAGTGTTAGCAATCAATGTAAGATGAATTAACATGTTAGTGTTAGTAATCAATGTAAGATGAATTAACATGTTAGTGTTAGCAATCAAAGTAAGATGAATTAACATGTTAGTGTTAGCAATCAATGTAAGATGAATTAACATGTTAGTGTTAGCAATCAATGTTAGATGAATTAACATGTTAGTGTTAGTAATCAATGTAAGATGAATTAACATGTTAGTGTTAGTAATCAATGTAAGATGAATTAACATGTTAGTGTTAGTAATCAATGTAAGATGAATTAACATGTTAGTGTTTGCAATCAATGTAAGATGAATTAACATGTTAGTGTTAGCAATCAATGTAAGATGAATTAACATGTTAGTGTTAGTAATCAATGTAAGATGAATTAACATGTTAGTGTTAGCAATCAATGTAAGATGAATTAACATGTTAGTGTTAGTAATCAATGTAAGATTGATTGATTGATTGATTCTTTATTTCCTCCATAATATAAAATATACAGGAGAGTCAAAATAACATATATACACAGTGAATACACATACACAAAAACAAATAGACAGTACATGACAGTTAAGTTATATACAAGAACAAGAACAAATTTATACAAAGCAAACAAATATTTAAACTTGACAGTTTGACTTATTTAACATATGTACAAACGGACGGAGATTAACAGGAAATGTTCCTCCACTTAATAATGAAGTATATGTGTAGAAATAATATTTATTCAAGTACTCTTGCCATAGATAATCCAAAGGCCGACATGTCTTGCCGAAACGAAACACAAGAACATACACTTCATGGATTCTTGGATTGACATAAGTTTCATATGTATTTGTTTTCAAACATGATCCTTAGAATTAAGATAAAAAGGATAGCATTTTTGAAGGTTCTAAATATTTCTTTTCAAAGATAAGTTACTGGCAAGCATATAGCAAAAATTTGATTTGAGTTTTAAATCAATTATTAAATTTAAAATTCTATCTTGATATAATATTCAATACAAACATTTATTATGCAAAGTATTTGTAAATAAAACATAGTCTCATTAGTTCAAAGAAACTTAACATACTTTAAATAGGAGCCCTATATATACACAATATTTAAAGATTTCGTCATATGAATTAAGTATCTGAACGTGGTTTTAGAAATAGCAACCGTTTGTTTGTCCGACATGTTTAAAGACGGAAAGCCGGACACTAATTCTATAATTTGATTAAACGCGCTTAAGTTACAAAGTTGGTCATACTTATTTAAGCCGCATATTTTGTGTATCTTGCATAATAACTAATGCCGCAAGGTATTGTTTGATGAACAAAATAAAATTAAATGTTCAGCTACCGTTTCTGTAATTAATTTGCACTTTGGACAAACAGTTAAATATTTGCGTGCAAATAGTTTACCAATGACAAATATGACAGTTCTACAGTACGGTAAATAATCACGATATAATTGGGAGAAGTACCAGATACTGTTTGGCGTTATTTCCCCTTGTATCTTGAGAAAATTATTAAGACTATAATCTTGGATAAGTCTTGATCTGAAATCAAGTTCGGCTGACTTATGTATATTTGATTTAAGTCTTTTTTTCCATTGTCTTAACGTAGGAAAAAATGCAGTAGAAATATATTCCGTTAAAACGTAAGTTAATTGGTATTTCCCTAATATACGGTAAATGTCTGGCATAAAGCCTTGTGTTTTACGTGGGTGAGACATAAATTGCATAAGTCTATTAGCGAAAATTGTCTGTATTCTAAATCCTTTATTAATGCTGCATAATTGGCCAAACAACAATAACTTACGCTTATCAATTTCATATTCGATTCTTGTGAGACCGATTAAAGCTAGTGCGACGTCACTACGAGTTTGTTTAGGCAGAGACTGCATATATTTAATACATTGAACATGTACACGCTCTAAAGACTTCAATTGAGTGTCATAAATGGTGTTCCATAGTTCGCAGCCGTATAATGCCCTCGATAGTACAACCGTTTGATATAAATGTTTTACTGTTATTGGGTGAAGACCATTTTGATGGACGCCACAGTCGGACAATCCAAAGTATGTTTTACGTAGTTTTGTGCATGCGTCTTTAATTTTTTCATTCAGACTCATGTCCTTACTGCATAAAATACATAAATGAACATATGTGTATGTTTCATCAACAATGTTTTGGCCTAAGTCCCATAGCCTTGGATTCCTCTGTGAATCAGAAAGGCGTTCGTTAAAAACAACAACATTACATTTATTAGCATTATATGTATATTTTTCACGGATAGAGTTGTTATGACATATTGACATAAGTTTTTCTAAGCCGTTCTTAGTGAGTGAACTGAGCACCATATCATCCGCCGATGTTGGGCAACTGTAACCAGTATCATTAATTTTCAGACCGTAGGGTGATTGGTCTAATTTATCCATAAGATCATTAATGAAAACTAAGTATAAATACGGGCTCATTACTTGGCCTTGTCTGGTACCCTGTAAAATGGGGAACCAATCCGAGGATTGGCCTTGTGATTTAACACAGCTATAAACATTTTCAAACATACTTAGAATAATTTTAAAAATAGATTTTTTAATCCCCGTCCTATACAGTTTCAGCATCAAGATGCTATGAAAAACGTGGTCAAATGCTTGTCTCACGTCCAGGAAGCAAGTGAAAAGTTTAGAACTGTTTTCTTTTGCAAAGTAGATACTTTCACGTAAGAGAAAGGACGTCATTTTACCATTAATATTTCTTTGAAATCCTCCTTGTAATGTGTTAAACTTGAGCGTACTAGACTGTTCTAAAATTTTAAGTAACACTTTTTCATATACCTTTAACATGGTAGAACAGAGAGAAATAGCCCTGTAACTATTAGGGTCCATTTTGTTCCAGAGTGAAGTTAAGGTCAGGTGAATTATGGAGTGGGATACTCCTTATTTTGCAACTTCTTGTTGTAAGAACGTGGGATTGCAGTGTGTCATTGTACAATGGATTACTCAGAATCAAGGAATATAGTCGCTGTGGCGTGAGCCAATTGCGTATCTAACAGTGTTCTGATAGTAAAGGATTATTATATGACAGCAATTTCATTTCTCGTGAAAGTAACGTTAATGGGCAGAATAGAAATGGCATAAATTCTGACAAAGTTGATGGCTCATTGTCCGAAAATGCAGCACCCCAAACATCACAGTGTCAGGCAGCTTAAAAGATTTCTGTACAGTTAACTATTCACCAGAAAGAATGACAAAACTTCAGCACCAAGATCCTGATATTGCTCCTGTTGTTAAGTGGCTCAAGTCGGACAGTAAACGACCCCAAGGGACACAGTTGCAGGTTATTTCCCAGTAGTGTGCGAAATATGTGGTTACATTGGGACTTGTTGGAATTGATTTATGATTATTTAAGATACAGAGATACATTATGATCAATAAAGAGGGTTAAGAGGTTTAATTTTTCCTGGAGTTTTGAGAATAGAAGTATTATTCTCAGCACATGACTAATATACTGGAGCACACTTAGGCATGTATAGACAAATTCAAAATGTATGACATCGCAAGGAAGGCTTTGGGAAAAAAACATGCAAAACGGCAGAAACGGGATTATGACACCAGAATAAGTGCTCTTATGTTTAGACAATACATTGTTCACAGGAAAATAAGTGACCTTTTGTTTGAAATAAGCATCATGACATACTGAAACCATATCATGGGAACAGCTTGCCAGACTGGCCCATGAAGCATAAACATGCCAAGTCACCGTTAGCAGCCCCTTTGAGTTCCAAACACCTGAAGATGGAAACTACAATACATTTGAGGCACGCAGAAGTCTGAGACAGAGTTCAACATAAACCATTTCAATGTTGACAATACAAACTTAAGATAGGAGTACTGTTAAACTTCTGTCATTAAGCGTTTATAGACAAAGGAAGTTCATTAGAACTCATGATGAACAAGGAAATGTCGGGGTCATTTTGTGATTAAGTCTTGAACAGAGTGGATGGTTAGCCTGGATTATATTCTTTATTTTTGTAGTGCCAAAATATTCTATTAATTCTGTGGGGGAAAAAATGGATTAGGAATATTGTGTACACCCAATATTCCTTGAAAGTTATGTTTTAGAATATATTTTTATATTTCTATACCAAGTTGTGATGTGTCTTAATTAAGGTATTCGCAAAATATGGAATTTACAAGTGATATTCACTAAATGGGAATTTAATAGTGTGATCGCAAAGTATAGAATGTATGTGATATTCACAAAAATTGGATTTAAAAAGTGCTCTAATGATCTCAGATTTCCTTTCAGATATCACTATGATAACATTAACAATAATTTAATACGCGAAATATTGTGCCAAATTATATAATCTTTATAAGATCATTAATGTCATTTTGTGTATTAATTACATGTTATTTTACTTAAACTAATTTCATTCAATTTAAATGGCACCAGGACATAGTGAGAATGGAACCAAAAATGAACACTTGTGTGATTGTGTTAAAAATACAGAGAACAATTATGTGTAGGTCTAGGACTAAATGTGCAGAATTAGGACTCAGTTTTACTAGTGTGGCAAGTTTATGCCTTGAGGACTGTGTATGAACATTGGAACACACAGTATACCATGGATTTATTATATTGCTTCTTGAGGCTTTTCTTTATATCTTTAAACATACACCAAATATGTTCATTCATTTCAAGTAAAGCTTAATGCATGTTACAAAGAATTTGCGTTCGTTAAATGTAAACGTTTACTCATTTACTCTAAATATTGCATGCTTTATTTTGTAAGAATATTCTGCACAAGACAACTTTGATTATTACTTATTAGTAATTTGACATTCTTTCATTTAGTGTAAATGTTGGTACTGATTTCTTGTTAAAAGAGAGGGATTTAAGGTTTTAATGGGGACCATTAAGCCTGGGAGAGGGGAGTGTTGTAATTTTGTACAGGTACCAGTATTCAAGCCTGGTTACTGAGGACATTATGTCTGTCTTCGGTTAGCACCATAAATCTAGATGTGTATCTCTCTGCAGGGCTAACTCAGGCTAATGCTAATGATCATAATTTATGGGTTAGCATCCCTTATTTGGGAGATGCTCTATGAACCAGGCTAATGCTAATGCTACATGATTTATGTGTTAGCATTCCTTATTTGTAGATGCTATAAGATTGATGAGTTAGCATGCTAATATTTACGACCATGCTAACCCCTTATTTGGAAGGGACCTTATAAAAAGGGAGGGTTTTCATCGTTCGGGGGCTTTTTTCCTGGCTTTTACCTGGACTAACAAAAGATCAGTAGTTATGTGAGAGAGACACTATCATTATTAGTAAACTGTTGTAAATATTAATTCACCATTATAGTTGGTAGCCTGTAGAAATGAAGTTATAGAATATAGAATTGGACTATATATTTCTTTCTACCTTTTGAAGTGAAGAAATTGTAAAAATATCGTGCCCTGCAGATGATGGAGGTAGAAATGAAAAATTGTTCCCATAATGTATTGTGTACAGGAGTTTTCCTTGCATACATTGATATATTCTCACCAGTTGCTAAATCAACAGCAGTTAAGGAAGAGATAATTTTAGACATCATGGGTCGAATCACCAGAGGGTTGTATTTTTGTCAGATTTTGATAGTTATCACACGAATATGAAATTTAAAGAGAAATCATCCTTGTAAATATTCGTTAAATATGTTTTAAATTGCAGATATTGGATCAATAAAGAATACAAGTTGTACTTTGTGTTTCTGCTCTGTATGCCTCAGACACAAACATTACAATGGAACCATATGAATAAATTGTGATGTGACACAAATTGAATCTTACTACAACGTACGTCTGTGAAAATGTATATTATATAGAAACGTGTTTGACACATCCACACATGGTACCGCGCACCATCTTGCAAAATAGTGCTTCAAAAACTAAAAATGTATGCAACGCCATAGAAATATATAGCCGTGAGAATTTATATTAAATTATCATAAAATACGTGTTTCTGCACAACTAAAACGTGCATGTGGCTTATTTTAACTTTTAAACATGCGAACTTCCATCAAGTTCATATGTCAAACACGGCAAACTTATTAACTGAACAGGTTATCTCTCACCATAGCCTAAGAAGAATACACCGAGATTATTTTAATAAACATATCGTGAGACACTAAGCCATTCTTTAAAATAGATTGTAATGTTTTAAAGAAAGAAGATATGTTATTGAAGGTATCAAAATTAGTTACACTTCAACATTATTAAACTGAAAAGGTTATCTCACTGATCACCTAAGTGTCAGGTAACGTTTAAATAATCAGTGTTTACATAAACATAACTGAAGCCATTTTTAATGTTTCAAAGAAAGAAGGTATGTTATTCAAAGTATCAAATCACACATCGAATGTATTGAATTGAACAGGTTACCTCACCGATCACCTATAACGTAAAGTATAGATAAGGAATGTTTCCATAAACAAGCCATTCAATGCAAAATGTCTAAAAGAGTATCTAAAAGTAGGAAGGTATGTAATCCATGATCAAGGTCTCAATTCACACTTCACATTTGTTCTATTGGCTATAAGCATGAATACGATCTACTGCTCCATTCAGAAACGTGTATATTCATGCTTAATGCATCAATATGCAAACTAACTTTATACATTGTCAAATCACGATACTATTGTAGATTCTGTGAAATACATCATCTTCCGCCAGAGTACGACATAGTTAAGAACCAAAACATTCATTTAAACAAAAACAAAAAATTACACAATTTTAAGTCTGTATTAGCCGTAATTTGTAGCTTATAAAACACAAAATAAGGCTAGTGGGCGTGTACCTAAGGCAAATGGTATCGATTAAACGCTTGATTCACTCCCGCAAATATCAACGCCTCCAATTCATTTAACATTACCGAGCTTTTAAGGTGGATAAGTTTCGTTATCTTTAGCGTGCGAAAACTTGAGGTAGGTGCTCAACATTCTGAACGATGCGTTTTGCACTTAAACCTTTATAAAGTTCTAGCCAATGAACTAAAGAGACCTTTAGCAGAATGGGGGCATGCATCGACAACCTACGCATTTTCTAATTTGTGAAATTATATATACTTAAGGCCGAAAGATTTGCACGGTTCGTAAAATATACTTAAGGCCAAAAGATTGCGCGGTTCTTTATATTATCATATTTTTCAAATGGTTTCAATTTGTACATTCATCACTACCTTAAGTAAATATAAATATCTCGTATACAACATGTTGCGCCTCATTTCTTTTTATGCTGTACGCATTATGAGAGGGACAATTTAGAAATCAAAGTACAGAAAATACTGAGTGGCGTAGAATGGTCAGATGGATGCTGGTGGCATGAAGAAAGAGCAATATGTGTTGTATGTGGGTTTTCTTTTATTGCAACAAGTATGAAAAACAATTAAAATTATAAAGTTGTCGTCTTCTTTGTGCATGTTTAACTTCCGTCATGTTCATCATCAACATCATTCCGCAAGATAGAACTGGAAAATACGAAGTAGGCTTCATTGAAAATACAGACAAAACAATGTTTAAAGTATCGTTCACTACAAAACGAAACCAGAGACTAAACATAATGTAATAAAAAACAAGAAATTAAATTGTCTTGTCTTTATGTTGATTGACTAAATACCATCATTTAATGCTGTAGCGCCTCCGTGGCCGCGATCTTCAAGAGGATGTGTTTGAAACTTTCGTGTCTCTCATCGATTATAGATTACTTCATACTAGAGTAATGCTAAACAAACTTAATTAAACGAAAAAGCACTTAAACTTTATAGAATATGGACAAAATAAAACAAATAGAAGGAACACAGTTAATAGAACACATCTTGAGAACTCACCATTCAAATACAAAAGGTATACGGGAAGTGATTCATATATTGATTGGATATTAACATGCAAGTTTATAATCAGACTTAAGAGTTGCATTAAACCACCGAAATTGCCTAAATACTACACATTAGGCGAGAAATAACTTTCAGTTAAACATGCGCGCTTGAGAAAAAAATGTATCGATGTAAACGCGGATGTCTATTTAATCATTTGGGGGATAATATCAATGTTGTCTATGAGGATGGAGAGGGATAATATCAATGTTGCCTTTGAGGATGGAGAGGGATAATATCAATGTTGCCTGTGAGGATGGAGAGGGATAATATCAGTGTTGCCTGTGAGGATGGAGAGGGATAATATCAATGTTGCCTGTGAGGATGGAGAGGGGTAATATCAATGTTGCCTGTGCGGATGGAGAGGGATAATATTAACGTTGAATGTGAGGATGGAGAGGGATAATACCAATGTTGCCTGTGAGGATGGAGAGGGATAATATCAATGTTGCCTGTGAGGATGGAGAGGGTTAATATCAATGGTGCCAGTGAGGATGGAGAGGGATAATATCAATGTTGCCTGTGAGGATGGAGAGGGATAATATCAATGTTGCCTGTGAGGATGGAGAGGGATAATATCAATGTTGCCTGTGAGGATGGAGTGGGATAATATCAATGTTGCCTGTGAGGATGGAGTTGAGGACGCTCAGCACTATTTTTTAGATTTGTAATTTTCAGAAATGAAAGACTGCACTTGTTTTTAGATACTCGTACCATCCTTTAAGTCCACGAAATCTTTGACATGACAACGAGCAACTAACAAACGAGCACAATAATTTGCTATTCATTCAAGTTCAAAAATGTATATTTAACCATTAAACCGTCTCACACCACAAATGTCCCATTGTAATGTTTTTGTTCATGGCATAGAGATAAACAAATCTACAACATGTATTTATATAAAATGCTTAAATTTTTCATTGATCCAATATCTGCAATTTAAAACTCAACACATATTTTAACCAGGTTGGAAAATATTAAATGTCATGTTTGCGTGACACCTATCAAAATTTAGAGCAATAATATGACAAAAATAAACCCGTGGTGATTAGACTCATGATGTGTAAAATGAGGCAGAAAATGCTAGAAATCTTATATCAACATGAAATGTTCTGTGATCTCTTTCTAAAATGCTGTAGATTTAGCGCCTGGTAAGGATAAATCAATATATGCAATAGATAGTCATGTAAACAGTAGAACAGAGGAATTATATTTTTTATCTACCTTCCATCTGTAGGGCACGAGTAATGAAGTTGTGAGTCCTGAACGATTCGATTCCAAAATAATTGCCTTCGTAATTGATATATTGGCGTATCTTGTCTATCAGTTGTTTTTGTTGATTTTATCAGCCTGATCGTGGATACGGTGTGTTATTTTGGCGGATATTAGGTGGGAGGCGGTTGGCACGGCAGTGTTTGAAATATATTTAAATGTTTTCTTGGTTTTCTTTTTCCAATTCATATTTAACTGTATTGTTACAATTTCTAACCGATAATTACATATATTTTTCAGTCACAATGGAGAGAACTGTAACTAATGTTGCAATAACTTGTAACTCACTACATTTTCAAAAATATATTGCTAGTAATATATTAAGGATTAAAGCATATATTGTTGCAAACCATATCATTATTGTAACGTGTTTGGAGGCTGTATTCCGATGCACGTGTAATGTCTCCCATTTGACGGACATGGGAAGTATCGTGTACATCGAAGTAAACCAGTGAAGCTCGAACCCATGTTCTCCGGAATCACAGTGCATTCGGCCATCGCGGCATCCACGAGTGGTTCGAAAGGCAAAACAAAAAAACACAACAGAAACATGTACCGTGCAACGGAAGCGTAAGATGAATTAACATGTTAGTGTTAGTAATACATAGATACAACACTTACTGCAAAGATAGTCACGTAATGTGTGCTTAAAATAAACAAAAAGGTACTGGTAGTGAAGAACAAAGAAGTCAGTTTAAATAAGATGTAAATTGTTAGAAAAGAAACTGAATAATTAAACAAATGTCTAATGTTTCTGTGTATTACTTGACACGCATAACAGATAAAGCGAGTGATACACTATGAACAGGTTATAATATATATTCTGTGAAGAATTATAGAAATTTCCCAGTTTGAGAAAATCTATAACATATCCATTCCTCTACTGTGCTATCTCGCCTAGTGTGCAAGATAGCACAGTAGCCAAACATTATGAACTAAACGATAGACGTCACGATATTACTTCACGAATTGACGTCATGATATGAACGCAAAGGCTATTATAGTCGTGCTTAGGGGGTTAAGGGTTAGCACGTCCTTTACGTGTTCTATTGGATTTTGATCCGAACTGATCCCAGGCCATTGAAGAACTAGATTGGCTTCTAGCACTTATCGGTTGGTTTAAGGCGGTTGGCTTGACATTTGTATAATTGATATTTAAAGCTTCTTTGGTATCATGTAGGTAAAAAATAACAAGAAAGGGTAGGTCGTCACACTTGTTTTCATTAGACGTCTTTGAAGAAGACACATATTTCTAACTCCAAAAATTCACTAAAACATTCATTCATTTTATTGAACATTTTCACACTTTCTTTTTGTTCATAACATTACATTTATTGAAGAAACAATGATTAATTTTCGATTACATGTATACAAAACTTCAAAGCATACATGAACAATTGTAATCCTCATTCGTCTTTTTACTTTAAAAGGCAAACATATATGGACCCGTACCACAAACACTTTTTCTTTAATAAAATGATAACTCAAGATAAAAAGGTATGTTCTAATGCTCAACTTTTTTTAAAACTTGTATATGAAAAGGCCCTATGACATTTCTTTCAAAACCAGTAAAAACATATAAAGGTCATCGGATTTCTTGCGATTTTTATTAAAAAATCTTTAAATTACACACATGGAGTTATTTTGAAATGTTCGATGGAAAATATAAAATTAGCTCTGTACCTACTTCTAAATATGTTTTCTACCACTGAAAAACAAAAATCTTATTTTTTCTATATCAAAAGGATAAATTCTGCTCAAGAGCTATCCATATCCCTAATTTGTTGATAACAACAAATGATCACAAATGACGGAAAATTATGGAAAATAATGTTTTGCTTAAAGTTTGATGTTACACTCTTAAAACCTACATTATATCATATATACTAGAATTCAAAATTAAACAAGTATGTTGTCAAATAAAACTATGATTTAAAAAATAAAACTTTTAGACTTGAACATGTCAAAACTTGGCCTGTCAACGTCCTTAAGTATCATTACATGAGGAATAACTTCAACCAAATCCCTCTATTTGCTGCAGTATGTGGTACATGCAACATTTCATTTTGGTACCCGCTAGCATTAAGGTTAACATTGATGTCGAAAATAGACGCCATTTTGAAACGATTTTGAGGGTGTTGCATTTGATACATTTGTTATCATAACGGTTTGAACGAGTTGTTTTTATTTTTTTATTTATGATTTTGCATTAAACATTTCACTAAAAATTTAAATTGGATTGTTTCATACAACAGATAATTAAATTATATTCATAGCACCCAGTTATACAATTTGTTCACTGTAATATCTAGCAGTAAGATACGATGGAAGAACATAATCACATTAATACTTTAATATTATTCGGGTTATTAATAACGACAAGTTTTAATTTCGAAAAGAACAGACAGAACCAAAAAGATGACATAATTAGTGTCATAGCACTAACACATTATGTTAAGCACCAGTTGCATAATGGGCTTAGTATGTGAGATTTATGAATCAGATTACTTAATCAGTGTCATCGCGCTAAAATATTATGTTTAGTACCAATTTGGCATTTGTGACAGCAGTTAGTTTAAACTTATTTTTTTTACATCGATTGTAACGAAAGCTCTATGAACTTATTTGAATCACTCTCGGTGTCTTCCTGGGTAGAACCAATACTAAACAAATGCAGATAAAGTGTCTTGCTCGGGTACACAACGCCTATGGCAATGGCGGGGATCGAACCCACGACTTTTCGATTATGGATTCAATGCTCTACCACTGGACCGCTATGCTCCACAAACAGCAGTTGTTAATGCATTCGAATATTGTACTCGTACACTGCTTCGCAGCAATACTCGAATGTAATACGCAGGTTTCCATATTGGTTACGACATCGCGCCTTAGATTCTCGCCAAAACAGCCAAAATAAATTTTCATTCAAAATCAGTTATAATTCAAATGTTGCATTGTTATTCAGCCGATTGCTCCTTCAATAGTTTATTTATTTGAAAGCAGTTATACAACCTTCATCTGCATTGTAAAAAACAAACACTCATCGCATCAACATGTGTGGTAACCGCCTATATTGTTTACATAGCAACAGAGCACTATTTTATGTGCCGTTGCCTTCCGGCTAACAGAATGTCAAGATTTTGAACATACCGAAGCGCCGTGATACACACGAGGCGGGACCCTGAAGAATGGCAGGATTGGCTGAGCATTCACCATTGGTACTGGTTTTGTTTTGTTTCCGGGGAAAGAAGCGCGTTTAAAATAACCCCAACATGTAAACTAGAATTCAAAGACAATACATGTTTGGATGATTGCTTTTGGCGTGAAAATAAAGAAAATTGTTATTCCTAAAACAAATCAGCAGTAAAATGCATTCATCCGACAACTTTTCTTGTAAAAGTTACCCTTGCCCAAAAGGTCTTGCAGATGTTGACGCAAGCGTGCGTTCTTCAGACAATACTGTTTTGAGGAAGTAATAGAAAAGTGAAATACACTACTTTTATCGTTTCTTTACTTATTCAGTTCAGCGGAGAGCTGGGCGCAAAACAAAACTATCGAACCCAGTCTCGATGTTTATTGACATAAATGAATATCATCGGCTCCACATTTAATTTTTCATCAAGTGACAGCTCTTTAAAAACGAACAAGTTCCCTATTTGTTCAATTATCCAAAATATTACTGGTCCGACGCCTGGTCGAGACTCGTGCATAATGTTTAACTTGGTATTGGTGAAATATGACGTTTACTTGAACCCTATATGTAATGAAAATATATTGATGATTTATGATGTATTTTAGTCTGACATAGTTAAATTTACCGCGTTCACTGAAGCAGAAGAATGAGGCTTCTTCAATTGCAGTCGTATAAACTGGGTTTAGCATACCTCGTGTGCAATTCCACGGATCGGTGTGTTCAAAGTATTGAACTATTGTTAGCCGGAAGACAAATCGACAGAAAGTAGTGCACTGTTGCTATATAAACAATATAGTCGTTAGCTACATGTGGTGGTGTATGATTTGTTTTGCATGTTTGTTGTTTACAATACAGATACAAGTTTTAAATCACTGTTTTCATGTAAAACAGGAAACTATAGATGGAACGATAGTAATTACAATATTAAATGCAAATTGCTTGGCGGGATGCTAAGGCGCTGCATGCCAGTATGACGTAAACAATATGTAAGCCGTCTCGATAAATTCGAGATATGCTTCAAAATTAGTGATCGAGATATTGCGAACGCCCCCAATTTCTCTATTGGCACATAGAATACAGCCGAGACATTTTTCGTAAAGCCTCCTACATCTAACAAATCAATATTAATTAAAGTGAAGTGCTTCTTACGTAAATGGAACAGGATAATAACAATAAGCTTGTAAAATGTAGACTGATGTCTGTAGATAATACCTTTTGTTCGATGATGGTCGGATTGTTGAACATATGTATGATATTCACTAGTAACAGCACAGAGGAATTTATTCTGACATATCAGTGACGTTTCTATGAATTGCAAGCGCTGGGTGCAAGAGCTCGTTCCAGTCAGTATACAAAACCTCGGTAGATGTACAGTAGTTTTTGTGTATAACACTTAATCCCCATATTCACATACATCGCGTGCCAGCAAAATATCTCATTCGACTAAAACTGATCTCAAAATGTATTTAATTTGTTGCACTATATAATTGCATCGTGTCGGTAATAAAACTCTTTTAAATGAACATATTGAATGCCTGATTTATAACATTTTCTTACAAGTTGATACAGATCTATGATCACCTTGTAATCACGATTTAATTTCTGATTCAAGTGTTTATTATTTCAATTGAAATAAGAGAATTACGCAAATGTTCGAGGCTGTTAAATCCCGTAGGAACATTGTGCAATAGAAAAGTTAATGAATGAATTGTGTTTTACGGCACGTCGACACATAAATAGGTCATATTGTGCGCAAAAACTGATGAAAGATGAAGAAATGAAAGATTAATTAAAAATTAATGTAAATATATAAAGATAAAACTATTTACAAATAAGGGACATGTAAATCAACAAATGCCCGAAAACGGGTATAAAATGTTGCAGAAACCGTTTACAAGATCAGTACAAATGTTGTTTTGATACTACTGAACTTTTAATTTTGTCAAGGCTTTGTCTTTAACATGTTTAAAATTGAAATGATAACTGTGACCTTCTGTTAATCTACTTTCATATAATGATCAAAGCAATGGAGTTTGTGAAATAATACCTCTTACAATGAGAAATTCAATTTGGTAACTTTGACCTTCTTTTGACGGACATTTTTTAAAGAAGTTTTAATTTACTTTTTCAGAACCTGGACATTTATATATTTGTCATATAAACATCGGGTCAAACTTAGGACGATAATATCATGTAATATTGTGCCAGCTTTCAAGTTGCATTTAAAACAAATGAAGAAGTCTGTCACCACCATTATTTTGAAGTCACTGACCTTGTTTTGATAAATAAAATACTTTCTTATAAATCCCTTTCAACTTGAACTCATTTACTCATCAAAACAAACCAAAAGCCTTAAACAATGATTCATGTTCTTTTCCATAACCCCACTATTCAAAAGCTAAAACGTTAATCTTTGAAATATTAAATAGTTTATCTAAAACTCGGGACGTCAAGCTAGTTTTAAGAATTAATAAAAGCCAATTATCATTTATGCCAATATAGATATACAAATCGAACAGGAAACGTAGCATTCAAGGACGACAGTCCACCACAAACACACAGAGAAACAAAGAACAACTTTAAAGATGAATAAAAGGCCAAAATAAGACATCACAAACACAAAAGGGTTGACAATGGGGCTGCTACCGCATTGGAAAGGTCAGGGTTTAAACCAGGTTCGTGTTAGGCTGCATCAAACCTCACACTTACCCTACTGTCATCTCAATAAACCGGAATTGTGTAAATAAAGAAATCCCCGCCATGAACTATTCTCTAACCAACGAGGCAGCATTATTAGGCAATATAAGTAAATATAAACAAAAAAAGATGCTGTATTTATATATACAAAAAACAATATCCTAGAAAGCCACAAAAAAGTACTCAATGATTTGGCAGAAGCCAGAGCAACAAGAAAACAAACCAATGAGGGCACGACAACAAGATTACAGACAAACATCAAACGTCACCGTCCTTTTGGGTTTTATGTAGACGTCATCATAGGGTCCACAGCCTATCCAGTCATCGCACAATTAAAGAGGAAAGCATAGTGGCGAACTGTCGATGGGTCCACCACCAAGCAAGCAGTGCGTTGCAAGTTGATATGGTCTTAACCTCTTTTGATAAACATTTTAACAAGTTTAACAAAGATAGTATGACAGTGATCATGACCAAGTATCTTACGAAGTTTGTAAATCACGTCATCTTAGAAGTCAGGTTGTGATATTTAGCCTTTTATTCATATTTAAAGTTGTTTTTTGTTTCTGTGTATGTTTGTGGTTGATTGTTGTCCTTGAGTGCTACTTTTCTGTTCGAGTTTAACTACTTTTACTATTTAAAATGTCAACAGTGCGAACATACGACTCTCTTTGAACTTGAGACCAAACGACAATGTATCAAATTCCTATCTTCAAAGAATGAAAATATTTGTCTCCATGACCTACTTTTTGAACTACGGTTCGACTTTATTTGATATGTAAGTCATTGTTTCACATTTTAAAGTCAGTTGTGTAATTTTTTTTTAGATTAAACAGTAAATATTTACCTTCTATTTCGGTCATTGACCTACATTAGAGGTCATTTATCTACTTCCAAACAGGATCTGCTTTAAATAGTGGCAAAAGTCAATCTACGACCGTTTAAACGTTATAATAGTTTAGAGTCGACACAGTTTTCGAAACTCTTATGACTTAAAAAATCTCGCAATAAAATCAAAAGGAAATCGAAAGCTTATTTGAACTTACGTAGTTCCATGTTGTGTTGTTGTACTAGTGCACCTATGCATAACACGGATAACTTGCAAGGCCAAATGATTTATTTGACATATAGGTATTATGTATGACACCATTGGTTAAACAAGTCTAATAACTTTGTTGTTTCAATGTAATTATACCATTTATTTAATGCCTTATACAACCTTACACCAACGCGTTCTCATGAAGAAGATTTAATAAAGAACACATTATACGACCCACTGAAAATAGTAAATCGTCTGCAAAGGTTTTGTATACCTCATTAACTTCCTTTTCACTTAAACAAAACCGCTACAGTGTCTTAACTGATGTAAACACAAGTGTCAGTAATTGCAGATTGTAGCATAAAATGCAAGTGCATTTCAAGTATATTTACTGTGAATGTAAATGTTTAAAACGTAAGATCATGTGGGAATTCCAAAAGACATAATTTAATTAACTAATGAGAAAATTCGGATACTATCTTTAACTTTAGTTAATGAATATAAAATGTCATCAATGTTCTCCTTTTGTTTCTCTGAAATATTCGATTACTACATGCATTTAGATATTTTGTGTTTATTGTAAATATTTTCTCTGAACTATTCAATATTCATGCTGTTAGAGGTTGTGCGATTATTGCAAATTCGTTCAGCAACTGCATTAATCTGTCAAATACCAAATGTGACTCCCGTAATTCAAGCAAGCTGAGTATTTCGTTTATGATATATAATTTCTTTATTTCTGTCTCATTATAGTACAAAGCATGTTTACAATACGAATTACTCACAAATCCAGTACTGTGTCATTCTAAATAGAATTATAGGAGACAATTCAAGAGTATTTCACATATTCAAACACATACAAATTGTACAGCCATTGTTAATCGAGACCTTCGAAGGTTGTGAAATGCCATAGCGATTAAACAACTAAAAGTGTAATAAAAGGTTATATTTAATCCACTGTTTCGTAATCAATAATAGCAAAAGGCCATACATTAAACATATCTTAAAACATCATTTATTATCTCAAATCAGATTTGAAATAAACCGATTAACCACACAGCTGTTCACCTTTCAAGATAAAATAAGGCTTATATAAAATAATAGTTATCACAATATTTACATACAAAACAATGCGGGTACCTACATAATGTAAATGTTAGTCTATTTCCCCTTCTCTGTAAAATATTAAAACAGGCTTTGGCAGTATCACGATCCAATTCTTGGTTTGAAAAAAGAAACATCTTTTTTTCAATGTCAGTTAAAGTGCTAAGATGTGTGTCTATCACAGAAGCTTTATGATATAATGTTGCACGAATGTCATCATACAAGGAACATTAATTATCACATGTTATTCATTCTCAACCGAATTATTGCAAAACGGACATAATCTATCTTCTTCTGGAATATACTCCATTACGTGGTCCCGCCTTAATTCCATTAACCTGTTTAAAATTACCTATTAAATGTTTTACAATATGCCAACTTTTGAAGCCGAAATTAAGGTTTTATTTCATACCCCAGCCAACCACGTTTTCGCTTCTTGGAGAAAGGGTTGGATGGGGTATGAAAGTTAATATTCGGACCACGTAAATGCGTATCTACCAGTTCAATGCGAATAGAAGACATTCCACAGCGGAATTTGACAAAAGCCGCTCTGTGAGTTTTTAGTAAAGTCGCTCTGTTATAAATGTGTTTTTAATCAATTTATATGTTCTAAATTTGTTTTTACCTGTTCCACTAACTGCACTTTCTGAATTAATACAGTGCTTCCATTCATTAACATGTATGTTCAAACTGTCCGCATTCACTTTATCTTACATATTCTTTTTGTTAATATCTAAATTCAAAGTATTCAGTTCTTGACATCCTAATTTGTCATTAATCTGTTTCACTTTATAACACCAATTTTCTAGTAGGGAAAACCACTAATGGATGTAGATACATAACGGGACTTAAGACTTGGCCATTACATAGGTAGATTATTTAACGCATGTATATATGAGGTATAATTAAAAACAGTATTGGCTTCCGGTTTATTTCCGACGCGCATTTGCAGACTCGGTATTTCCGCTTTAATGAACGCCATTTTTCTTTGGTGTTAAATAGGACGACGTAATAATATAAACTCGACATTTGAAACAATTGTAATCGTGATAAAACCGTTGGCGAGAAGTTTTTTTGGGTGAAAAGTAAGTACGGCATTTAAGTTTTGGTAGGTGTTGTGGTAATATGGCATGTTATGATTTTAGTATAAAAGTAGGTCACGCTTCACGGGGCTGTTCACACGTTCATGAATCTGTGAACGTATGCATATCGACGTCATTTTCTTTGAGCATTTTAAACTTATTGCATACATGTTGATGGGTACCGGTTTTGGAAAAGTTCGTGACGGAAGGTAGGTACGGGTGTTGAGGTAATGTTATTTTGATAGAGCTAGTGGAAAGTAAAATTGGTTACTACTCAGTAAATTGATTATCCCTTGCATGATTTTAAGGAAACTTCACCACATGATGTGGGTCGTGGAAAGAAAGCTTGAGATTGTTATTCAGGTCGTTTTGTCAAAAGGTCAAGCCTCAAGGTCATTGTCACTATAAATAAAATAAAACTTGCTTTCCGCTCAGTAAAATTAGTTTCCATTGCGTGATTTTAACAAGACTTAATCATGAAGCTACACATCTGTTCGCTCAGTAGCTTGAGTCTCCCTTGAGGGATTAAGCAAAATATTCACAACAAGGTGCCGCTCATGGAGAACTAAGCATGCGGTTTTTATTCGGGTCATTTATGCAAAGAGTTACTTTATGCAAAGGTCATGGTAACTGTTGACTTCAGATTGTCTTGATGGAGTTTAGCAAAACTTCATCAAAATGTGTAGCTCATTTGAAAGAAACCACTGGATTTTTATTCAGGTCGGTTGGACAAAGTAAAAGGTTGCTGTTAATATAAGTAAAAACCTTTTTTTTCTCAATAAGTTTACATTCCC
>JAWPHD010014240.1:0-62550 GCA_037043455.1 Cyrtodaria siliqua | reverse complement strand
GAATTTCTACGTTTTGTGTATAGATTCGAAGAATGAAGTGGATTGTGTCTATATAATTCAACACGTATTTCAGTGATTCCGAAGGTGGTTTATACGTCAATATCTAATCTATGTAATAAAATGAATTTATACTGATGCCACGTAAATTTACATTTTAATATCTACGTTTTATGCCTTGAATGGCATACGTGTAAATAATTCAGGAACGATAATTCGTATATTAAGCGTGTCAATTATTCAGTAACGATAATCCAGTAAACTACTATTACGTTGTCTGCCCTTGAATCTCATATGTGTAAATAATTCAGGAACGATAATCGTTAGTGACACGTATAATAAAAGTGACAATGGGAAACGTATCTACTGCTAAGTTGTCTGTACTTGAATCGCATACGTGTAAATAATTCAGGAACGATAATTCGTATATTAGGCGTGTCAATAATTCAGGAACGATAATCGTTAGTGACACGTATAATAGAAGTGAGAATGGGAAACGTATCTACTACTACGTTGTCTGTACTTGAATCGCATACGTGTAAATAATTCAGGAACGATAATCATTAAAAAAACAACGTAAGATATGATACATTTTCTTTCTTTAATTACTGTCACGCACATTAATATATGTTTAATATATCACAATGACAATGTCTAATATAAGAACGTTTAAGATACAGTTTCTTGACCATTTGGGAAAGAACACTTACAAACATATATATAATATGACCAATACATTACAAAAATTAAACTTTAAACGACTTTATATAAAATTGGCAAAAAATATGAACTCATAACAGTATAATGTAAGTATTACGGGCGTGATAACCGCCATCGACCTACTCTTACGGTTGTGCTATTATTACATACGTGTCAATAGACACTCCGAAATAACAAATAAATTTAGTTTTTACTGGTTGTGGTGGATAGCCAGGGGCATAGCTGGCCTAATTTGAAGGTGTAGGCCCAGACATTCAAGAACCTTTGGTGTGAGTAATCTAGGGGAGTCCACCCCCCCCCCCCCCCCCCCCCCCCCCCCCCCCCCCCCCACACACACACACACACAACGCAATTTCACGAAACTTGCTAGGAAGTATTAATATCGAGTGGAGATGCGCATACTATCATGATGTTCTGGTTCGATAATTATACCCCCGCAAACGAGTTTGTGGGGGCTATACTGGATTCGGTTCGTCCATCTGTCTGTCTTTCTGTCCGTAGATGCATTCTTGTCCGCGCTATTTCCGCACAAAACTCTCTTCCGGGCTATTTCTCTAAAACTCCTAGTTAGACTTTTTTGAAACTTGCTAGGAAGTATCAATATCAAGTGCAGATGTGCATACTGTCATAGTGTCTGGATCAATAATTTTCCACTGAGTTATGGCCCTTTGTATTTTTAATGCATTTCATACCTTGAAGTAAAATTCTTGTTCGCGATATTTCTCTAAAACCTGATGGCTTTGATAGTGTTTATAGGAGTTATGGCCATTTTATTTCCATATGTCTGTATATCAAAAAAAAAGTTGCCAGCAGGGGTATTCGTCCGCCTCCGGCGACAGTTCTAGTTATACAAGAAATGTGGTGAACAATATGTCAAATAATACATGGACAGGATTTTACGAGATATCGACGAGAACGTATATAAAGTGAAGTTTCAGACATAGCAATACTGATCGACATTAAATCCAGATCTTGAGGTAAATTAAATAAATCATTGAGTTTGAAAGATAGTTATTTTATTCATTTACTGAATTATTGCATTTATTGGATTCTTTTTACTGACTGCATTAATTGATAAGTGTGTTTGAATACAATTATAACATTATCAGTCAACATAGCGAGCAGACGAATGGTATTGTCCTGCCCTGGACATTACAACCATGTTGGTACCAACATCTTTAATCCATCATATGAGCAAAGATGAATTGAATTGGGACTTTATGCTGCACCTACACAAGAAAGGTTATATGGCACCTAACAGGAATGAACATACCAGGCTCGTCCTCCATTTACATCTCAATAAATTATGGAGAATGGACCTAGAACTTTCTGAGCAAAGATGAGATGTCACTACAGAATAACACTCTCCTCGAGAAGAGAAAGTATCTTTATCCTATGTAGACATTTAAATGGTTTTCTATGACTGGCATGTACATTTTTTCTGTCAGGCATTTACAACCAGCATTGGATAATTATACAAACATCTTTTACGTCATGTGACTGCAACATTAAAATATCATCTGGACTGCTTTGAAATGGATTTAAATAAAGAACAAACACAATGTTAACTACAAAAGAGCTGTATCACAGTGAAAAAAAGGAAGAAATATATATCCTTTGTATGTTTAAAAAATTGTGTTTGACTGATAGTATTCTGTCAGCTTTGGATGGCAGTTCGCATCTGTAAGCACTGAAGTCGTTGGATAATCCCAATTGTAAATTTAAAGGGACACATGGCATTTTTGTTTTTATGGGATGCCGAGTTGTCCGTCGTTAACTTTTGTCTCGTTGAAGACGATAGGCCTTCATTTTTCATCTGATCTTTACCAAACTTTACCAGATTGTTACTGTCAATGAAAGCTCGGATAATTTTGAAAAACAGCCATATCGGACCAGTCACAGCGGAGTTATGGCCCTTGATTTAGTTAAAAATGCTATATTTTGCCTCGTTAAGACCATAGGGCCTCCATTTTTCTTCAGATCTTTACCAGATTGTTAGTGTCAATAAAAGCTCGGATAAGTTCGAACACCAGCCAGATCGGACCAGTAACAGCGGAGTTATTGCCCTTGATTTAGTTAAAAATGCTATATTTAGCCTCGTTAAGACGATAGGGCCTTCATTTTTCATCCGATCTTTATCAAATTTTACCAGATTGTTAATGTCAATAAAATCTCGGAAAAGTTTGAAAACCAGCCATATAGGACCAGTAACCGCGGAGTTATGGCCCTTGATTTCGTTAAATATGCTATATTTTGCCTTGTTAAGGCGATAGGGCCTTCATTTTTCATCTGATCTTTACCAAACTTTACCAGATTTTTTTACTTTTTTTTCTTTTATTATTTTTATATTTCTTTACTTTTTTTTTATTTTATTATCTCTACCGGCCAAGTTCGAAAACCAGCCAGATCGGACCAGTAATGGCAGAGTTATGGCTCTTAATTTAGTTAAAAATGCTATATTTTGCCTCTTTAAGACGATTGTCTCTCGCTTCATTGATGTTATAAGAGCCGTATTAGCCAGTAGAGCGTCCACAGGCCCTCTTGGGCCTCTTGTTTTATTATATGTACTTTTTGCACATATATGCAATTGTTCAGGCATTTATATTAATCAAATTGATTTTGTGTTTGCATATTACTAACTATTGGTTATATTGCACCAATATTATATGTACCCTTGATTGAATGATAAGAACAAATTAAAACTCAAAATTTAATTAAAATGTATGTAAGCCGCAAATTGATTAACACTCCAAGATTGCCGTGTTTTAAACACAGTTAATATACTACTCAAAATTTGCTAATGATAACTTTTTTCTTACATATACTTTTATTAGAAATTAATTCACAATAACGATATTAATTTCATTGATACTTCAACAATTCAATACTGCGTGCTTCTGATGACCATAAACTGTCCTAAATAATTTCAGGTAAAATATAAATAATGCTATTTAGCTCAGCAAGAAATTTAGACAGTAAAAAAGAATCCTTAGCAAATTTTGAGTAGTATACATACGTAGGTAAAATTGCTCAGGGTATTACAGAAAATATAGAATGCCATTATGGTCTTCCGTTACACAATTCATTTTTTAATATTTTTTTTCTCCATAACATGGTTTAGGTTTGCTCTGTTGAGAATTAGAATCAGTTCTTGTATGTTTAAGCAATTTAATAACTTGATCTAAGAAGGTCCCAACATAGTATGTGTAACAGTTTGTTGGATAGACTTTAGTTAATACTTACAATTGTCATGTAAGTCTGTTTTGTGATATGAAAAGAAATCAATTGGCAGATGTAAGTGATGAAATACATGATTGTTGAAATAACATGCTTATCCCAAATCACTATCCAGTCGCAACTGCAGAACTTAAATACACAGTTGCAAGATGGATAGTTTCATGTGACAGCAAGAGGTCATGAATGTGTCCCGTTTCCTTTATGGAATGGCACAAATACTGGCTGCTGTTATCATCGTATGAGTATCTGTCCTGGTTTCTTGATATACTACGATATGCAGATGCTAAAATATAAAATATATAGCAAGTATAGGTACGTGTTCATTATGGGTATGACTGAAATGCGAAAAGGGCCCTTTTCGCGAAAAGGGCATTCAAACTACGAAAAGGGCCTGTTTTAGGCAAAGTGCATCAATATTGTTTGGTTTTGGTGATTTAAATGTGAAGAATGTGTAATTATACTAAGAATAAAATAAGAATATACAAAATAAAATATTTTAGAAAGTCTTTATTCCTCAAAAATACGTATGTATAGAGACAATTATCAGCTACGAAAAGGGCTGGTCTGCGAAAAGGGCCCGTTTTATACATAGTGCATCAATATTGGTTTGTTTTGGTGATTTAAATGTGAAGAATGTGTAATTAAACTAAGAATAAAATAAGAATATACTAAAAATTTTTTTTAGAAAGTCTTAATTCCTCAAAAATACGTATGTATAGCGACAATTATCAGCTACGAAAAGGGCCGGTCTGCGAAAAGGGCCCGTTTTATTTATTATAAATGTAACTTTGTTTTTCATCAATAAAAGCCCTGATAAAAGTAAGTCGGAGTGTTGTACACCCGGTGAGGTCAAAGACCCCCCTTACCGACTACAGTCTCCTCTTTGAAATCGGGGTTCTTGATCGTTCGGCCCGTTTCCTCTTTCTCTGTTCGGGCTTGCGACCAGCTGTTGGTGTTCGTTGAGTTGTCCTCATTCCGTCTGTCGATACTACTGTGTTGGTATTAGTTTTACCGCAGTCCGTCAGAAATCGCTTTAGTCGGTTTTGTCTGCTTTCTTCTGTCATGGTAGACCAGTAACGTATGTCAGTTTGGTGATGGGTGTACCTGTCAGCTAGCCGATAATTGCCCGTGTCCCTAATTGCCCGACAGTGCTCCTCCTGTTCACTAGTGACGATGCTGTAAAGTGTATTAATAAATTTGGGAAGGTCTTGCATTTTCCACTGGGTGGCCTTTTTCAGAATATGGTTTGCACTCTCGCAGTTATTATTTGTCCAATTGGGTGGAATTTTACTCTGTTTTACCGGTTCAATTACATGCTCTTTAAGGAGTGGTAATAGCTTGTTTTGAAAATATTGCATGAATTTTTTTCCCCAACGGTGTTGTCTTTCTCTGTAAAATTTGACAGTCGGTAGTTAAAAGTGTCTATATCTGTGTTTTGAATAAGTCCGTCTTTTCCGTAGATGGCGGTGAGAATTTGGTCCCGTTCAGTCTTTGGATAACCAACAACATTTTCCATGTGTCTATTTGTGTTTTCTTTAATGTGTCGGGTACATAATACGTGTGTACAGCCATGAAAGCAGCGTTTAATTGCGTTTTTAAATGCCAGTTCTTCGTCACTACCAACTGTCAAGTTTATTATTTGGTTATCGGTTAAATTGTCAGCAATGTCATGAAGGAATGATTGATATGCTTTTGTTGTTGAACTCTGATGCACACAGGTTGGGCCGAAACATATTGGATGGTCATTTGTGGATCGCTTTATAACTGACGTGTCTTTGTAAACAGTTGGCGTCACGTGAAATTCGCCTAGATTGTATGTCTTGTCCATTCCCAGGACACCGCCGTTTTCTCGACAGCAGAATCGTTTAACATCAGTGATTTGTTGTTCTGTGAAGAGTTCTGATGACTGGATGTTGCATGCCACTGATGTGTTTAACACTTTGAAACGGATATTTCTCAAGAGCAATATTTCTCTTCTAACACCGATTGTGAGTTGTTCAAGACTGGCAAGCGAGTCCTGCTCAAGTCTTTTAATGCCCTTAACATAGTCCAATGAACCTTCTTCTGTTGAGCGACATGACACACAATAATATGACAATGACTTGTCGCCCCAGAGTTTACGATCCGACTTTGATACATTCTGACATCTGAAGTGCGCCCATGTATTACAGGTCTGCGGAAGAAAACGTCATACTGATGATCTCCATGCTTGAATTTTCACAATCACATAACATTTGAATTTTCACAGTCACATAACATTTATTAAATAGTGTCTACCTAAACTAATCTACATCAATTATTTCTACATTATTTCTAACAATTTAGCATCTTATTTTCTTCTGAGTAAAATCACAATCAACACGTGCCGTTAATCCTATTAACACCTCGCTTCTGTGCAAAGCAAAGGAATACCTGTAGATGCGACGCGTGTCATTAATCGTATCGACACACGGCTTCACAAATGTGCGGATTAAAGTAATTAGTGAATATATTGGACGATTCACATACTAGTCACAAAGCAACATTTATATATTTTTATTATATTGCACCAATGATTTAACATATTTAAACCTACGGTAGAATAATGAAGAGCTTATTTAAATAAAATCTAAAATAATATTTTTTATTATATTGCACATATTTAAACCTACGGTAGAATAATGAATTTATTATATTGCAACAATAACATATTTAAACCTACGGTAGAATAATAAAGAGCTTATTTGAATAAAATCTTATTTTGAAACATATATATTTTGAAACATATATAATATTTTGAAACATATGTAATATTTTTAAATAAAATCCGTGTATAATGTCACTTTTAAATAATCGTGATGACCCCGTGAAGTGTCAATCGCAATTAACATTTCAAATTACCTAGATGACTCGTGTGAAGTTTTGACACTTATCCAAATATCAAAATGCTCTTGACATATCTTGACATATCTTCACTGGTTGAGTGATTGGAATCCAAGCCAAAATTAATTAAGGTTATAATAAACAGTGCTCATATTACCAAATTAAATGTTTGAGTGAATTCTGTAACAGCCAGTTAACATGATATATAACTGGTGTAGATTTTACAACTATAGTACATTCCAGCACGACGTGTCCGTCTTCAATGGAGTCTCTCCAAGCGATGTTGACGCGTCCTGCAGGGGATCCTGCGTCGTCATAAGACCCAAGAATCGCCCGACGATCCGGAACGTGACCATCATCGACCACCATCAACGTCGGGCCCGGTGGGCTTGAACTAGCGGGTTCCATCGAGCCGAACGTTGAAAGCGTTGAAGAAACGTTCAGATATGGTATACACCCCACACTAGGGTGATACCGTGGCCCTTCTCAGGGCCGTTTTTTGCAGTCTACTGGGACATAATCACCACAGATACATGACGGATACATGATCATGGAGCAGACACAGAATGGGGGACGCCGTAACATCACCTCCGCAAAAGTTGGGGAACTTTCCGGGGGTCGTCAACCATTCTGCGTTTCGTTCTAGAAACGTAAACATCACGGGACCAACAACCACGGGATTCTCAATCAACAGGATTGACCTACTGGATAGGCTTCAAATCTACTGTGTCCTGATTGGTCGGGAGCTTCAAATCATCTTTTCGAGCCGACAATCGGATTGACCTAGTCACAATTCTGCAGGCAATCCGATTGGTCAAATCTTCTTAGAAAAGTTAATCAACTATAGAAAACATCGTTGGAATTCTTCAATCAACTCTACTGCTGCTATCTACGATAAACTACTTTGGACGAGGGATGTTATCTACTTGGACTCTTCTGCACATCGTAAACTTCTATTGAAACGCTCGCCAAAATGACTTGTATCAACACGGCGAGGATAAAGAAAAACTTATCTACAACTATAGTAAATATACATACAGTAATCCGCCATAGACAATACTTACGTCTGCTTAGCTCTTGCCGCCTAGTAACGAATACGAATGAATAAATAAATCCCCTATGTATAAAATAATTATGAAATATAGAATGTATAATCAACATAAGAAAAGCACGCCAAAATGCCTAACTTGTGCAACAAGGCTTGCCAAAACAAAAACTTAAGATATTTTCAACCAAAACTGATCAAAATGACGTACGCTATATTTGGTGATAGCTATATATCCAGACTTGAGAAATTTACTCGTGGAGATATGAGATTTAAATATAAATGTAATTTCTACGGGGTTCCAGGGATGTCGACACGAAACAAGTTCGAGGCTATGTTTAATAGCCTATGTTCAGATAGACCAAGGTAAACATCTAAATAAGCTGATTTAACACATATATCATAAATATAATAATTATCTCAACTATGTGATTATACTTTAAACTAATAAATATATTAAACTCTATTTTTTGTTGTGTCTATTGAAGTTCAATGTGAAAATGATGCAAAATACTAAATAAGTAATACCTACATAACGATAACCATAAACAAGAAACATTAATTACAATAATTGTATTGAACTGATGAGATCTAAGTATATTTAGGCTAATTGATGGTATTATTACATAACACTTAAAGAAAGTACTCCGATAATATTATACAAATATTTCTAAGTGTTCATTGTAGATCTATATCAAGAAATCCTTTTTAATACATTTAAACATGTCGTGCTCGGCCGTTTCCTTAGGTCCATTATCCTACAATTTTTTACTTGGATTTTGTAATACACATTTTCCGGGTACTTTTTCTATGTGTGATATATATGTTAATTTCAACTTGAAGGTGGTCACTTACCTCACAGTAGATGCAGTGGTCATCGCACTCGTCAGAACACACTGAACACGCATACAATTCCAACATTATAACACTTTGAATAATATGAAATGATATCTCACATATAGCTATGACAATGAAAGAATAATGACCAAAATAATAAAAACTCGGAGATTTATACTTACTTCGAAGTTCGGCTTTCTTTTTATTTTAATTAAGCCGGTTTTCTGTCTTTTGATTCAAACATATTGAAAAAGGAATATCATTATCATACATATGTGATAATTACGTAAGTGTCGATAATTAATGCTCCTTGATAATCCAATCAAGGCAAACATGCAGGTGATACCAGGGCGATTACCGATCGATTAGTGAATGTGCTATAATCTAATCAAGGATCAAACAAAGGTGTGAACAGCATTGGCATTATACTGAAAAGTTTTCGTAGTAAAGTCGTAGATCAGCGTCCCTTTTCGTAGATGTGAATATCATTTTCGTATAATTTACAGTCCTTTACGATGAATAATTTTAGGCCAATATTAAAAAAAGAAAGAAAGAAGTTAAATAAATACTTGATGCATAATGTAAAGGCTGAAATCACAGATCATTTTATTAGACAATGTGTATGTCCTTTTCGTATGAGGGTATATTCCTTTTTGTAGCACCATTTCCAACATAAACATATTTATAATAAATAAATAAATACTTAATGCATAATTCAAAACTAACGCCAATGTGAAATGTGATCATTCTGATAATATGCATTAAACACATTGGTCCTAGTCCTTTTCGCAGACAAGACCCTTTTCGTAGCTGTAATTGTCGCTACACATACGTATTTTTGAGGAATTAAGACTTTCTAAAATCTTTTATTTAGTATATTCTTATTATATTCTTAGTATAATAGCACATTCTTCACATTTAAATCACCAGAACCAGGGCTTTATATGAATTCATATAAAGCCCTGCCAGAACCAAACAATATTGATGCACTTTGCATAAAACGGGCCCTTTTCGCAGACCGGCCCTTTTCGTAGCTGTAATTGTCGCTACACATACGTATTTTTGAGGAATTAAGTCTTTCTTTCTTCTTTTATTTAGTATATTCTTATTATATTCTTAGTATAATTACACATTCTTCACATTTAAATCACCAAAACAAACCAATATTGATGCACTTTGCATACTGAACGGGCCCTTTTCGCAGACCAGCCCTTTTCGTAGCTGATAATTGTCTCTATACATACGTATTTTTGAGGAATTAAGACTTTCTAAAATATTTTATTTAATATATTTTTATTTTATTCTTATTATAATTACACATTCTTCACATTTAAATCACCAAAACCAAACAATATAAATGCATTTTGCATAAAACAGGCCCTTTTCGTAGTTTGAAAGCCCTTTTCGCGAAAAGGGCCCTTTTCGCATTTCAGTCATACCGGTTCATTATCACTGTATAGAAGTTATAATGAAGAATGAGTTATTTCTATTTCTTTCAACTGATACTGAACATAATCAATTTTAATTTTATGTAATGGTAGCGTCATTTCCGAAGAAGGGTTTGTTAGTTTATTTTCTATCACTGATTAAAGGAAGTACATCAGGATTGGTATATGTTTTAAAATTGTTTAAATACATTAGTTATACAAGTATTTAATTGATTAAAATAACCAATATATATACAACCAGAAGAAGGTATTTCCTAACTATAGTTACGCGCCAGTGATAGCTATTTTACACTTTGTTGTCTGAGGAATTAGCATGAGCCACAGACCTAATAACAATTTATTATTATTTATTAATATGTCTGTGCATGAACGAAACAAAGCGAAATGTGAGCAAAAGCATTTTACCTACTTCGACCCGCTACCACAACTCTGGTGCAAATAACTTATTTAAAGCATTATTTACTGTAAACGTATGTCCGACAGATACATTATACCTTAGCGCATCGATCCCTCACCTCGGTCACAGTTATTATAGCATACTTTTGAAAATAATTGACATCAGACGAACTTAAAATCATAACATGTCCAGCGAATTCCGATAACCGATAACAACAGATTCAGGATGAGACAACTCTGAAAGCGCAAGTTATATTTGGACCAAGAAATTGCGATTTACAAGGGACCAGTTAGTAGATACAGTTAGCATCCTGTCGTCATAATGGTGCAATCGTCGAAATTATGACGTTAAGCGGCGCTACAATCGATATAGATGTCTGCTGCACAAGTTGTATCTACTACGTAAAATCACAGATCTAACAACAAATTTGTTAATATTTCTGTGGTAAAATTAACAATTAAACACTCTAAATTTGAAATTAAAAGCATTGAAACTTGCAAGTTTGTAATGTTGTATATTTACCACGCATGCAACTGATACGACTTAAGAAGTTGCAATGTTGCATGTTAGCATTTGTCACAAGGAAATGTGATGTATTACATTTTTACATACATGTAATATCGTGGAGTATACACTGGACGCATTAGGATGTTTGGCGTTTGAAAGTTGCAAGGTTGTAATGTTGCATTTGCAACAAAGAAAAAACAAATATGCAATATTTACACACATGAGACATTGCAGAAACACTATTAACACATTAAGACTTTTGACCTTGATTCCCTTCCATACAGAATGTCCAACTAGGTGTTCTGAGCATATACCATATGGGGTAATTATTTTGTGGCCATAATTTTGATTACAATCATTGTTTTAAATGGTCTACAAGTTTTATTTGTATTAAATACAGTTCGTACTCAATATTTTACGTACCAGAAGTTTTTTTTTCAGGGGGGAATTTTGAGTCTGAAATGGGGTAAAAACATACTTTTTGGAGGGGGGAATTTTTGCGTCCGGTAAGCAAAATTGGCAGATCGACGGCCCTGTGGTATAACAGCATACGTTTTGAAAAGTGTGCCATTATAAGAAATCTTGGTACACTTTCGTCTTCCTGTATTGAATATATATGTATAGCTATGAATCGTCTTTTTGTGCTATCTCAGTTTAAAACACCAATTTGGGCACATTCAATTTAAATTATTGTAAATTTTACTGTCATGGCCGATATTTTGATGGATTTAATCACAGAATAATAATTCTTAAATAAATGTTATTGCTTTCTGTTAATGATACAATGTTTAATGCGGTTTATTCAACGTAACATTATGCATCTCTATATGTAAATAATTACTGAAAAGGTGATTCTTTGGAAGCAACAAACACAAACAAGAGAGAAAAGTTGCAGACTCGGTTTTATTGAGTCTGTTCAAGAGAGGTAATTATATTATGCAACACCTCTCACGCCTCCTAGCACCGCCTAAAGCGATATTCTACTTTAAAGCTACACAGAATGGGCCAAAATGTCCCAAAGGACCAGTACATAATAAAACTACTGATTTGTAGTTGGGGCGACTTTTTGTCAGCATAATACTAGCACTATACCTACTGAGCTATGGAAGACATATGGTTAGGATTCAGTTATCTAACATGTAGCTGTGTTCAGTATCATCGGGACCCGTGTGGTTCCCGGGGGCCCCCGTTTGGTCACGGGGCAAATAATAGGGCCACTAAAGATCCCTTTGGAGGGGTAGAATCCCACCAAATTCATGTTCATTTTTTGATCATGTTCATTAAAGGTCTTCATCATGATCCCTGCATTGTTTCAGGTGCTATCTCGCTCGTATCAAAAGAGCAGTGGCAGAAAAACAATAACGTGGCTCCAGCGTAAATGGAGTTTCTACGATAGAATTTGCAGCAACTCTGCAGTTCAGGGTGAGAAAGTTCTAGTCCCATTTTCCATATTTTATCTCGATATACATGGAAGATGAGCCTGGCATGGTCATGCCTGTGAGGCGCCATATAAGCTTTTCATGTGTTGGTGCGCCTTAAAACCCAAATTCAATTCAGTATCATCGGCTGTCGATATTGTATTGAGGTAGCTATTGCAGTCTACAGTAGTTACAGTTATGCCAAAGCAATGTATATGGCATACTAGTACCTTTTAAAATAATAAAGTAATGTAGACCTTTTATGTATGCAGGTAATCATGTATCGATCAGTGTATTGAAGAAACAGGTTACTCCATATGCACATTAAAGATCTCACTGAAGGTCTGTGTTAATCAGTGATACAAAAAACTAACAAACTCTTCTTCGGAAATGAGGCTGCCATGGCATTAAATTAAAATTGATTGTGTTCAGTATCAGTAGAAAGAAATGGAAATAACTCATTTTTTCATTATACCTCCTACACAGTGATAATGTACATGCTACACAGTGATAATGTACATGTACCTATACTTGCTATGTATTTTTATGTTTTAGCATCTGCATACCCTAGTTAAGTATAGCAAGAAACCAGGACAGATACTCATAAGGTGATAACAGCAGTCTGCAGCTAGCATTTGTGCCAGACCATAAAGGAAGTGGGACATAGTCATGACCTCTTGCTGTCACATGAAAACTATCCATCTTGCAAGTGTGTATTTAAGTTCTGCATTTGCGATTGGATAGTGATTTGGGATAAGCATGTTATTTCTACAATCATGTATTTCATCACTTACATCTGTCCATTGATTTTCCATCACATAGAAGACAGAACAGACTTTCATGACAATTGTAAGTATTAACTAAAGTATATCCTACAAACACATACTATGTTGGGGCCTTCTTCGATCAAGTTATTAAATTGCTTAAACATACAAAAAACTGATTTTATTTCTCAACAGATGACAGAGCAAGCCTAAATCATTTTATGCAAAAAATTAAAAAAAAAATAAAATGGTGTAACATAATTATTACCATAATGGCATTCTATATTTTCTGTAACCCCCTGAACAATGTTACCACCATATAAATTAACTGTGTTTAACACACGGCAATCTTGAAGCTGCTTAGCATCAATCAATTCACGTCTGACATAAAATTTAATTAAATTTTGAGTTTTTAATTGGCAACCAAAGGTTTACATATAATATTGCTGCAATATTGCCAATAGTTAGTATATACAAAAACCAAAGTCAATTTGATTACTATAAATGACTGAACAATTGCATATATATGGAAAAAGTATATATTATATAATAAAAAAAACAAGATTCCCATGTGTCCCTTTAAATTTACAATTGGGATTATCCAACGACTTCAATGCTTTCAGATGTGAACTGCCATCCAAAGCTAGAATACTATCAGTCACACACAATTGTTTAAACATACAAAGGATATTTTTATATTATTTTTTTTACAGCTGTTTTGTAGTTGACATCGTCTTTGTTCTTTATCTAAATCCATTTCACAGCAGTCCAGATGATATGTAAATGTTGCAGTCACATGATGTTTGTGTAATTATCCAATGCAGGTTTTAAATGCCTGACAGAAATAATATACATGTCAAGTCATAGAAAACCATTTAAATATATACATAGGATAAAGACACTTTCTCTTCTTGAGGAGAGTGTTATTCTGTAGTGACATCTCATCTTTGCTCAAAAGGTTCTAGGTCCAGTCTCCATATTGTATCTAGATGTAATAATAATAATAATAATAATAATAATAATAGACTTTATTTACAGAGGGTAATACACATTTAGTTTCAAAACTAATCTTCCATGTGGCCCTCGATGTAAATGGAGGATGAGCCTGGTATGTTCATCCCTGTCTGGCGCCATATAACCTTTCTTGTGTTGGTGCGCTGTAAAGTCCCAATTCAACTTTGCTCATATGATGGATTAAAGATGCTGGTTCCAACATCCCATACCAGCTGTAAGGATCCAGGGCAGGACAATTCCACATGTCTGCTCATCATGCCTCATGGTGAGTGAATATGTTATAATTGTATCCAAACATACCAAAATATCAATTAATGAAGTCGATAAAAAGAATGCAATGAATGCCATAATTCGGGGAATGAATAAAGTAACTATCTGTCAAACTCAATGATTTTTAGCTTGACTGATCTCTGCTTTTGCCGTGGTGCGGCGTCCGTCGTCTGTAAACTTATATTTGTAGCGACTACTCCTCTAAAACTACTTAATGGATTTTCATGAAACTTTACAGAAATGTTGCCCATGAAGTCTAGTTGATCCTAGCAAATATTCATGTTGCTTTTTACTGTATGATGCTGTTCAGCAAAAAAGTATATGCATCACGGTTTGTGTATATTGATGAAGTAGATAGTATGACAGATAAGCTCAATTAACTCAGGTGGTAGGTAGTCCGGCTACCAGCTAAGCTAACTCAGCTGGTAGGTATCGAAAGGTAGTCCGAAAGTAGGAAGAACGAAAAGGTCACGGGCTGAGTCCCGATTCGGCTGCACATTTGTCTAGCTTTCATGACGGTGAGTGGTTCAGCCATTGTCAATCCAGACTGGATCATGACTAGATAGCATTTCGAAGTTCGGTCCATAAGTCATATCTGTCTGGGAACGAATTGAAATGTGTTGGGGGTGGAGGTGGTATGTCACTATTCATACACTTACATGTAATGTCATGGCCCCCATTATCGTGGTATATCGTAGTGAAACGTGAACTGCGCTACAACCATTTATAATTGTTCTCGATTTCAATGACCTATAAATTCAGTAATATATCATCTTTGTTTACATTGACAAAATTGTCTCCGGTGAATCACTTTTTACCGGATGTTGCGAATTATTCCGATTTGGTCGGAAGATTCCATTATGGATAGAGTGTCCCCATTATCGTGGCAAGTCGAAAAATGATCCAATTATAGGAAGTACGGTATGTGCTACACAATGCCTTTTTATGAATACCCCTTCAGAAGAAAGGAATAATCCGAACAGGAGCAGCGTCTGAATTATGGGACAACATATGGATGAATGTAAACACGAAGTAACTTTGTTATGGGGATATATATGAGGTAGAAACATTGTCCAAACTTAAAAATAGTTGTTCTTTAACAGATTTTTTACTTTTTTTAATACTTTAGGAAAACTAATGCAGTTGATTTAACTTTTATATTCCAACAGTGTTGGGGATTCCCTTCTGGTAAAAATAGCTCACGAGCTGTGACGTCAATCATCGTCATATATCATAAATAACGCGTGTAATGACGTACCACGATAATGGGAATACCACGATAATAGGGGTCATGACGTTAGACTTGCATATGCTGCATATATCAGACATGAACTGTGCTCTTCCTATTTCATATTAGATTATTTTATCATCCTATCACACATATTTTTAAAGCATTATATTTTCGCTTTCAACTGGATGCATTTTATGACAAGTACACCGGTATATAGATGAGCGAGCATAGCCTGTACATGTAGCAGTGGGAGTAAATAAGCACTAGGTTTATCAGACTTCTTTGACGGCTCTCATTTCGACGACTTTCTAAACGGTAAACAGGTATCACATATAAAAATGTTTGGCATATCCTTGGACAATTGTACATTCAAAACTGACAGTAAATCATCATATATGCATAATGCAGTCAATATGGTTCGCATGGCTACATTTTTTAAGCTTCTTACATGTCCTGACGTACTTTTATCACATGCTAGACATGACTTTACCTCCTTGACAGGCATAGCAAGTATCGGTTTATAGGCAAATGCCATTTTGAAACAAATTACCTTGTAAATTTAGGAAAAAATTAGAAAAATCACTGGTCGCGAAATTACAAAACCTTCTAACGCCGCCATTGTGAACGTAGTTCAATCCGTTGATGATTTCTAAGGTTTAAAGTCCCTCTACTATATGAGCCCCCGGGAAGAATCCCCCGTTGGCTCGGCATTATGTCTGGACTATTGCGTGAGTGATTGTGTGTAGTGCTATGTATCTATCTACAGTCTACTTGAAGCAGATATAGTGCTGCCACACTGGAATACCACGCCGTAGTACGTGATACCCCACCCAGACACATTATTCTGACACCGGGTTGACCAGACGGTTTTTGACCAGACGTAGTACTACCCATTACTTGCTTGTCAGGCATGGGTTACAAGTAACTACTCCATTTTTAAAGTCTTTGGTATGACGCGGTCAGGGGACTCGAACCCACGACCTCCCGAATGCAAGGCAGACACTATAACCACTACACCAAAATGCTTCGGTATTCAATCCCGACATGCCTCGCGCTGAAGTACACAGGTCAGAAGCGCAGCGAACCTGGCGGACACAATGCACTAGCAGGCCTAGATTGTTTACACTTTTATCGCGCCGTTTTATGACGTCATTAATGTGTTCCGTGAAGATAATATACTTAAAGAAACAGCTGCTTCTTCTATAATAATTATGCGGCAAATCGTTCGCACACGTATTGATACGTTTTATATCAAGATATAATTATTATTAGTCCTACGCAAGGTGTATTAAGCGTCATGTATCAATTCACCGTTTGTCGTATAAACCACGTGTAAATCCGAAGAAAAACAACTAAATCTCAGCTCTATATATTAACACGAACTTCAATAAAAACGTATTAAAAGTTACCAATTACTGTCTTTAAATCGAAAATAATCAACAACACATGTCAGCAACTTAATTTCAAGGACAACTAATGAGTATTATTAGACTGAATTTAGCACGAAGACGCATGCGCAAAGACACGCGAAGACACAAAATGCGTTAACTTTAATTGGCAATTTTGCATAAAATTTACACAATTAACAATTAAAACTATGACCGATTGCTAGTAAATAATATTATTGATATTTAAGTTGGAATATTTGTATTAATACTGCCATTCTCGCAAAGTAATAGTCCCATAACTGAAGGCTACACTTGTTGAAATATCGCAACATTTTGAAATATGGATCATGTTTGAAAGTGTATTGTACAGCCAAACGGAAGTATATCGTAATAAAACTCACGGTAATCGAAAGGCCAATCTAATATGAATGATACAAACCTGATATCATCACAACATTCAAAGTAAAACCGGAATTATAAGCTTTCTAAAACACAACATATGCGTGGACTTTCCGAAGTGCGTGTGGATCTCACGTGACACCGGACTACTACATGTTTGACTGTACTATACGTTTGGCTGCGCACGCATACAAAACGGCTGTTCCACGTCAAGGAGGCGCAACCAGGTCTTTGTTATTTTATTATTCGTTTAAAGAATCCTCCTACGATACTATTATAACGACGGGATAATAATGAAAATAAAAGTATTGTCTGGCTTTTTTTTCTGTGTTTATGCGGTGCTACCGGTAGTAAATGGACAAATCCACAAAGCGCGCTTTTCCGGTGTTTATATGGTTTTAAACGCCGGTAATGAATAGCACTAACGCGATTCATGGAACATACCATTCACTACCGGCGTTTAAAACCGCATAAACGCCGAAAAAATGCGAAACAATGCTTTAATAAGTGATCACTTATGTATAACATACATTGTTAAAGAAAAACTAACCTTCAATAGTGGCGGCCTAATCCATTTCGATGTTAGCGTAAATTGATAAAGTTAATTGTTCTAGTGTGCATTCGAGGCGACAATCGCATGTGCTGCACAATCTTTCATTGTTTTTCAAAACCCCACAGGGTTCTGCATTTTTCTTATTTTCGTTATCTTTAGAACAACAAGTTTATTATGAATTAGAAATCGTGTATCACTTCTCACTACATCATTCACAAAACTAGTTTGTAACATATTGTTTGCTATGGATTTAAATAGAAGAAGACGACAACTTGGTTATCATACGTACCCCCTCCGGATGTAACTGGCCACTTCAGGGAGTGGTCCTTGATTTTAAATTTTCTTGTAAGTAAAGTGTCATTTTAGGCTCATTCAGTATATTTAGACCATTTAAATAGACAATATCAGTTTTTTTCCGTACCACAAAACCCCTTGATTAGCCTGATGTATCCGTAAGAATTCACACTCTCTCCCAGTGGTATTCGAACCCGCAGCGGTGAGAGGCAAGACAGTTTTAGGCGCAGCGTCTTTATTTGTTTAGGCCAAATAAGTATTTGCATAAGTAATTATTCATCACTATATATATATATATATAAGGTGGGCGAAACGACTAACTATATGATGGGCGAAACGACTATCCGCGAAACAACCGATGTGCGAACCGACCTGTCACCATCTTTAAAAAGAAAATCCAAAATGGATGGATGGATGGGGTATGGTTAATTGAAATATTCATCCAAATGCATATTATAGGCATGAACATTGTCAATGATATAATAGATGACATTAATGCAACACTATTGATGTGAACATAATATCTGAAACAATATTTATTTGGCAGAAATAGTGCCCTTTATATTCGAAAAGTTTAGTGCAATTTTACTCTAAGATGTTTTGTTTTTTATGTTAAATAAATTTGTCCATAGAATTGTCCATTTATCTAAAAATGGCACACGATACATCATTTCTAAATAAAACAAGCCATGTTATAACATCATCCAAAATTCGAAGGACACCATTGTTGAAAATGAAGATTTTCTTTATGCGCCATGTGCCTTCAACACACACACATGATACACATGAAAAGCATGCAGGTGAATTGTAAATTGAAGCATTCTGTGTGGTGAAACATTCGGATAAACAGGTAATTTGATCGTATTCATATGTTATTATTTAGTTTGTGCTGTTTTTATAGGAATATAATAATAAATTACTCTTGTGTTGCCATGTTTCTATTCACAACAGTCACTCAGTTGTGTTTAATACATCCAAAAATATAGTTGCCATTTATAATAGTTTGACAATTAAAACCCGTCAGTGCATTGAGATTATTTTGAAAGTACATGCCATTGAAAGAATAGCTTGTTTTTTTACAATGATTGACTTTGAAATGTGGATGATGTGATAACATGCCGTATTTAATTTAGAAATGATGTATCGTGTGCCATTTTTAGATTAATGGACAATTTTATGGACAAATTTATTTAACATAAAAAACAATCGAGGACATACGGTTAGGAATCGATTATTGACCATTTACCTGTACCCGGTTACATACAGTATGTATGGTCTCCCAATAATTTGAAGAAAAACAATGGTTAGAGCTCAAAAAGCAGTCTCTATCTCCGTGGGTCGTGAATGAAGAGAGTGTAGCGAGCGCAGTAGGGGAAGGGTACCAGACTACTCAATATATAATGTTGTATATTTTGGTGTAATTGGGCGTTGATAACGTGTTTGTTTATTTTGTGAAAAAGCAATTGAAACATGCTTTTTTTGATTGTCAGATATATTTTTGAAAACGTTTGCACTCCCCTCTAATACACCCCCACCCCACCCTCCCACACACCGAACCCAGGGTCTCTGGTTTACCGCACCAGCACTCTAACCAATGAGATATCGAGGACATACGGTTAGGAATCGATTATTGACCATTTTCCTGTACCCGGTTACATACGCCCCCAACAGATTGAAATTCTCCCTGAATTTCTAGTGGAGTTAACTCCAGGCCGGCTGTCAGACTTATTATATAGTAATCGCATCATCCGTCCGTCCGTCCGTCAGTCCGCAGTTCGTGTCCGGACTGTACCTTTATAACCCCAGCATGGATTTTTTATTATCTTGGCACAAGTTATCATCATAACAAGACGATGTGTCTCGCGCAAAACACAGGTCCTTACCTCAAAGGTCAAGGTCACACTGGCAGTTCATATGTCAAAAACAGGTACGCAATTTTGTGTCCGTACCGTAACGTTACAACCCATGCAGGCATTTTTAAATAACTTGGCACAACTGATCAAGACGACGTGTCGTGCACAAAATACAGGTCCATGGCTCCAAGGTCAAGGTCACACTTAGAGGTCAAAGGTCACTTCGGGGGCATTTGTCACTTACAGTGACATTTCTTGTGTTTATACTGTTTCATGCTAACAGAGACGGTCCTGGATCCCGGACGAGCCCCAAATAAAACAGGTTGTGAAAAAATCGTTCCTTAACCGGGACTCGAACCAAGGGTCTCTAGTTTACCGTACCAGCGCTCTAACCACTAAGCTATCGAGGACATACGGTTAGGAATCGATTATTCATCATTTACCTGTACCCGGTTACAAGTAGAAAAACAGTGTTATGGCCTACATAGGCTCTATCTTTTTTGTAGTCTGATATGCTGTACTTAGTGAGCCTGTCCGCGCGTGCTGTCAGTACTCTAACTTCCATAAATTTATTGAACGTTAGAGTATGGTAAAGCTCCGCCCCTTTATTGTTTATACTGAATTAAAAGATGTAATGCTATACAATCATCAAAGGCAATTTCACCGACCATACTACAATGCTATGATAATGTGCACTGTCTTTGTTAGTTTGTGTATGTGTATGTCATGTACATATGTCTATGTTAGTGTGTGCGCGCTCGCGTGTGTAACGCGTGCGTTTGTGCGTGCGTGTGTGTTTCGGTCGGTACGTCCGTCAAACTCGTTTAATAAATTAAATATTAAACGGGCACTCATGTAAGATCCTCTATCTCTTAATTGTTCACTGGCAGTTCCGATACCTGATTTATAGTTTTATAATTTCTATATTGTGTATGTGCAAAGGTTTCCTTCATGGAATTCCTTTTTGGTTTTCTATTATTTTATAAATAAAACATAAGAAAATGGTCCCATAGAAATCACAGCGCCCTAACGCAATGGCATCGTAGGCCCGCACTGTGCTACAAACACAGAGCAAATGTATTATACAATGAAAAGGACAGTACACAACACAAAGAGTGGTGAAGACTGCGTTACCGACTTTGAACGGTCAGTAGGCAATAAGGCCTACTGGCCTACTGGTTAAGGTTAGCTTTACTCGATTTTATGTTTCCACAATCTTCGCTTTTATCATGTTTTCAGTGTCCAAATTGACAAGACAATGCAATTGAATTGAATTGGGGTTTTAAGGCGTACCAACACATGAAAGGTTATATGGCGCCTATCAGGAATGAACATGCCAGGCTCATCCTCCATGTACATCGAGATAAAACTAAATCGCTAACAATAAAGACCACATCCGTAGAAATTAACAAAATATACACTTAAGATATTGTTGAAAAGCTATATAAAAATACATAATTAGAAACACCCCAGGCTGTGGTTGTTCAGTACGATTCTGGATACATGATGTATCCAGAATTGTACTGAACAACCACAGCCGGGATACATGATGTATCCAGAATTGTACTGAACAACCACAGCGGGGGATACATGATGTATCCAGCATTGTACACTACTTAACTTTTATAATCGGTCACCATGGTCACCCAGATTATTTTAAAATAACACGAATACCAAAAACTGGAAAACACCGAAACACATACCAATATTTTATTAAATAATAAATAATAATAAAATATTGGTATGTGTTTCGGTGATTTCCAGTTTTTAGTATTCGTGTTGTTTCAAAAAAAAATGGGTGACCGATTATAAAAGTTGAGTAGTGTACTGAACGACCACAGCGGTCTCAGCCAAAAAGAAAACCAATCTAGAGTACGACCAGACGACTGATTAGAAGAAATGAGCTTAATGCTATCTAATACTACCCTTTCATATCTAATATTACTTGAATAGGTTAGAGGTTATAGATGTATTTAGAAAATGCCAGATCTATTACATTGAATTTGTCTTCCCACGCTTTCCTGATAATTAGATAATCAGCTAGACCCTTCATAAGCATATTTCACACTTTTTCATTGTGTTACACTTTTTTTCTTGATTCGTTCCATATTTTATCCTGTACATGTGTCACAGACTCTCAATATGGAATGGGAACTTAGAGTAGAATGGAATGGAATGCGATTAATCAAAATCTCATACCATTCTAATACCATTTCATCCCAGGTTTTAGACTATGCCCATACATAGTGTATTTAAACCATACGTTTTTCACCCTGACACCGGCAACGCAATTTCTCAAATAATTCGCTGTAAAATAGTTAATTGTTGTTGCAATGTCTATATTTGTATCGAGTAACTGACTACATACACATAGCACGTCAAGTCAAAGATCTTTAAATGCAAAAGATACAACAAAGTTAGTCGCGAACATTTATTTTTGTCCGCCATGTTTGAACCAGAGCAACCATCCCCTTGCCGTGGGTTGAACGTCATTCTGGTTAAACCCATTGCGTATTCGATCTGACCATAGTTAAACTACGGCTACTATAGTTCGTGATCGAAGTCACTCGATAAAGAATACCGACTAAAACAGAGGGGTTTTCTCAACAGACAATACTCTTGAATGCTCGACCAAGCGTTTGCGCATCGCTATATATAGGCCAATGGAATTTATTATCGACACAACATGAACTTTCTCGGAAAAGCTTATATCCTGGTCATAACTTAGCAATGAATGATTGGAACAAAAAGATATTTGGCAAAACAAGTCATATTCACACGTAGATGCCTGTACAAGTCCCACCAATTTTGAGTTAAAACAAATCTGTTGTTAAGGTTACTCTGAGTCAAGGTTACGGTTACTTTAAATCTATATTACAGGAGATATGGCCTTTCTAAATTTCTTGCTGAAATAAATAGCATTATTTATATTTTACATGAAATTATTTAGGGCAGTGTATGGTCATGACTTGATTCAAATTGTGGAATTGTTGAAGTATCAATGAAATTAATATCGTTATTGTGAATTAATTTCTAATAAAATTATATGGAAGAATAAAAGAGATCCTTAGCAAATTTGGAGTAGTATATATACATCCCTTCATATACTCATATCAAGATACATTTAATCTCTCACTTAATTTAAAACATTTCAGTCAGAACTGTACTTTCTTCAATATCACCTTTGCCGTTCAGTTGTGGCTTGACCATTGCAGGAGTATGCAACAGAAAATACTGATATATATACTGAAACGCAAAAGAAACGCAACACGGAAATTTCCGCTATACACTGCGTTTCAGTATACATGCATATTTCTATACGGTTTCATTTTAATAAGTTTCGCGCGAAATCAAAGGCTTTTCAGCATTTACACTTACATAACATACGTATCATTTGCAATGGAATGTTTAGATATTTCCCAATTTGTTACTCGGACAGCAGAAAATTAGGAAATCCCAAATGACATCAGTGAGCTTCAATATTTGTTATAAAGCATTTAGGATGTCTTAATTTAGATTTAAACAAATTATTTCTTTATTTACCATTAAACTGTTTTACAGATGCATAACGTGTATATGTAACAATGCTTGTGTCTTCAATGTCAAAAAGACTGATGTCAACTATCTACAAAGGCATTGATCCTAAATGGTCACATTGGACTTTGAGGTATGGATCCGTTTCAGTAAAGAAAAAACAATCACGTGATTTAATCATCATGAGTATCAATATTTAACAAAATCATTTAATGTTCTGCTTTTTAAATTATATACAATTTTAATTGTAATTTTGCTGATTACATTTATTTCAAAGGCAGGTGCTTATGTTTATTGCTGATGAATAACATAAATATATGCTGAATAAACTGCGAAACAACACATCATTATCTAGTCTTCATCCGAACTGCTAGAAATGATCAGCTCTAGGATTTTTGGGATTTTTTCCTTGATGAATTTGTTCTATTCAAGTTGATTTTCCCGAATCAGTTCAGCCAGAGGTCGCTTTCTCCTCCTCCTCCTCCTCCTTCCTATGCTATGTCGACGTCTTGCTGACCAGCAGCGGGTCCGGGCTGGGCATTTACGGGTCCGGGCTGGACAAGGATGGGTCCGGGTTGTGCTTTAATGGGTCCGGGCTGGACTAGAACCGGTCCTGGCTCGGCATTACTGGGTCCTGGCTGGACAAGGACGGATCAGGGCTGGGAATTAATGGGTACGGGACGGGCATTTACGGGTACTGGCTGGACAAGAATGGGTCCGGGCTGGGCATTTATGGGTCCGGGCTGGATAAGGATGGGTCCGGGCTGGGAATTAAATGGGTCCGGGCTGGACAAGGATGGGTCCGGGCTGGACATTAATGGGTCCTTGCTGGACAAGGATGGATCTGGGCTGGGAATTAATGGGTCCAGGCTGGACAAGGATGGGTCCGGGCTGGACATTTACAGGTCCCGGCCTGACAAGGATCGGTACAGGGTGGGCATCGCCGGATCTATGATCCTGAATATCGACGGGTCTGCGCCTGGGCTGGTCTTCACCATCAGCTGATGAGTCTGACATATATGCTAGGGCCGCTTCGTGGTGGTCATGAGGTCGACGAACAGGTGCGTCTTGATTAGTTTGTATTAGACGGCGCTCCGCCCGCTGTATTGCTTCTACTTCAGATCTAAAGCTCGATGAAAGAAAACGTGTCATTAATGTATTGCTATAATAAATGTTTGGTAAGAAAAAATGTAAATATCAACACCGACTGAATGTGTAAATATATTTTGTGTTTTGGGTTAAAGTATTTCTGAAAGCGGTATAACTTGGTCAACATGTTTCAAAATAGGTTATGTTGCATGTTTAAATTTCTACTGAAGGAGTATATGTGCCAATAAATTATGTGAATACAGATGAGATAATGCAAAGTTTATAACCAGAGATGTTTTAGTTCCTTTTATATTAAAATTGATTACGCATCATTGCATAACATTCAAATTCACTGAACCACTGTTACAAAAAAATAAAAGTTAATAAAGCTAACGTTCAAACAGTTTTGAGAGCCAGTGTGTACGGTGTGCCGTTATGGTCATCGTACCATCGCGCATATACTTGTAAACTCGATGTGACGACTACGATGGCACGACGGCATATGGCGAGGGTACGATGGCGATGGTACGCTGATCCATCCTACCATCGCCGTAGTATCAGCGTACCATAGCCGTAGTACCATCGGACAATCGCGTTTACAATTCGATGCGCGATGGAACACTGGCCCAAACGGAACACCGTAGTTTTGTCACAGGAGAATAGGTACAGAGGATACCATTTTATAAACGTTTTAAGGCATTCACATTACGTGGTCCCAACTTAATTCCATTAAGCGATTTGAAAGCTTATATTAGCAGCATTTTATAACGGATTTTCCGACAATAAAACACGTTTAAATGTGTTTTTAACAGAATCAGTGCGATAACCTGTTTAAAATTACTTATTAAATGTTTTAATTTTACAATACGCAGACTTTTTAAGCCGATATTAAGGTTTTATTTCATACCCCAGCCAACCCCGTTTTCGCTTCATGGAGAAGGGGTTGGATGGGATAAGAATGTTAATACTCGGAACACGTAATGAGTTGCCTACTGTTGCTGTTTAACAAAACAATTTGTTGTTTACTAGGAACTGAACACATGACTGGTTGGCTTGCAGACTGTAGGAAAACAGACATGCGGACTGGCAAACAGACTACGGCGGGAAAATATAATAATATTCTCTTGTTTAAGCAGACATACAACATCATGGTACACTCTGGCCTGGACTCTAAAACGTATAATTGTACTGCACCCTTATGGGAGTATTATGTCGTGTTGCTAATTGTGGCCAATAAATTGCATAGTATAAGGTCTACCATAATACAACTGTGTACACATCTTCAGCATGATCCACTAAATAGCATGATCCACTAAATACATGTTTTGTTTTGTTGGTGGTCAAGAACAAGTTGCGTCCTCCGCTTCCACCTCCCACGCCACCACTCCCCACCGCACGAAAACAAAGAAAAAAAATGAAAAGTGTTGTTGTATTTGTGTTGTTAATTGTTTTTTTTAAAAGTTTCACCCCGCCCCTTTTAATCTCAAATCCTATATTCGCTCCTTTGAAGTAGTTTCCGAGATGCAAGCTTACATACAAAACGTTAATCAAATTGTAAAGTATAAAAGAGGACATAAGTATGTTAAAGGAAATACATCAAAGGGGTCTAGGTGTCAGACTTAAAATTGACAAATACTGATATTTTCTATTCTGAAGAGCCTAAAAATAACGATGAGCCTAAAAATGACCCCTATTTGCAAAGGAATTGATTCTGCACAGTAATACTTGCTATCCTAGGCTACGCACCAGGGTTAATTTAAGCATTCTATGTCCGATTCCTTCCTACCTATATGGTGTATTCAAAGTTTAAACCTTAAAAATACGGTTCGAACATCATATTTTGATTGATATAAGTGTTTTATCATGAATTGGAACATTTTTATAATTTAAGATATTTCTAAAAAAACCTTTAAAATAAAAACATGAGTTATAAAACCTCAATGATGTTGTCTAACAATGCCGAAGACATTAGTGAAATTTCAATTCAGTATGTGCAGTAATTTCCGAGATATATACAAGTTAACATAAAACAAAGGAAAAAAGAATGCAATTATGAAAGAGAATACAATTTTGTTTTAAATAACATGTATTATAGAAACCGGTTATATCAGTATATGATGATGCCATATGATGCATAAGACATGTGTAAAGTTTTAATCCATTATGTGAAGCAGTTTCCGGGATTCAGGCATTCATACACAAATACCTACAGGACGCAGACGCCGCATCGACGAGCAAGAGGTAACACTACCTCATCATATTTTGACAGACGAGCTAATAAATACGAGTATAGTTAAGTTATACCTTATACGAGTCATCATCTGCAATCATCTGAAGATTCATGCACATCAGCTTGCCGAGTTTTGTGGACACCCGTTCCTCCAGCTTCTTCATACTCGATGTTCTGTAAAGGTCCTTCGTCTTCTCAGACAACCGACCTATATTTGATTTGACATCTTCTACCATCTGCATCCACTTTGTAGGATGTGCCCTGTAACCTCTTAGCATCAATAGAGTTTCTTCTTTACTGACTGGAACACGTTGTTGCTTCTTCTAAAAAAATGTACTTAGAAATTAAAATTAACAAAATAGCATATTATATACAACTAATGAGAAAATGTATCAGTTAACTTTGTATTTAAAGAAATACTAGATATTGACTTATTTAATTGTATCCCTGCCCCCCCCCCCCCCCCCCCCCCCCCCCCCCCCCCCGCACCCCACATGCACCCCACCCCCACCCTCCCACCCCTCAACCTCCTACCAACCACCACACTCCCAGCACGAAAAGCGAAATGAACGGGATAATTTCCCATTAGCCGGGTGTTTCAAACAAGACGTCGAAGATAGATTTACATGGCTAGATTATAGCAATAGAGAAAATGACGAATGGGTTCGAATATCTCCAGCAGTACAAAATTTACTGACAACAGTTGAATAACCTTGCCCAATCCAGATACAAAGTAATGAAAACAAACCTTTGTATCATGTTTGGTGAAAATGCGAAACAGTTTACTGAAATTTTTAAGTAGACTTTTATTCATTTGACATATATCCAGGGTAATTATTCCGTAACGTTGCTAAGCGCGCTCGTTTTTATGGGACTTGCAATGTCATCGGGATATGAAACCCAATTTTATTTAAGAGAAGATTTTACATGCGTGCTTATTATTATAAATTACGGATATTAGGAGGTATACATGCAGTACTGTTTTTACCCAGGAAAAAGTGGGTGGTCCGCTTCCACTACAAAATGATCGACGGTTATATATAGCCTAAAATGTGCGGAAAATGACGTAAAACACCATTCAACCAACCAATCAACCATTATTAATTTAGAATTTATTAAACTCTTTGGGATAAATGAGATGAGGAGACGGTATGCAGAGAAATATATGATTTTTGCCAACAAGCAGTTATTCGCCATGCTTCGTTTTCTAAACCTCACCTAATAAAGTTTATAGTCGTTTCATATCATCTTTGCAAAACATCTTTTTTTGGTGCTGAAAAGGTGCACCTCGTTTAAATAAACATTTTTTGTCATTAATATCATCACCGAAAACCATTAGTTTTCGCGCCATATATCAGCAGAATGAAAATGTACGTGAAACAGGGCGGGGCGCCATTCCGCTGGTTCTGTATGCTTAAGCATGCGTTTTTTGGTTCTGAAAAGGTGCATCTCATCGAAATAAAAAAAAATTGTGATTAATGTCATCACCGAAAACCATTAATTTTCGCGCCATATATCAGCAGAATGGAAATGTACGTGAAACAGGGCGGGGCGGCATTCCGCTGGTTCTGTATGCTTAAGCATGCGTTTTTTGGTTCTGAAAAGGTGCATCTCATCGAAAAAAAAAAAAATTGTGATTAATGTCATCACCGAAAACCATTAATTTTCGCGCCATATATCAGCAGAATGGAAATGTACGTGAAACAGGGCGGGGCGGCATTCCGCTGGTTCTGTATGCGTAAGCATGCGTTTTTTGGTCTGAAAAAGTGCACTTAATCGCAATAAACATTTTTTGTGATTAATGTCATCACCGAAAACCATTTGATTTCGCGCCATATATCAGCAGAACGAAACATGCTTCTTTGTCTCATTCTGCCAGCAGAACAGCAGAATGAAAATTTACGTCAAACAGGGTGGGGCGGCATTCCGCTGGTTCTGTATGTTTTTGTTTTTGGTGCTGAAAAGGTGCACCTCATGTAAATAAACATTTTGTTTTAATAGAAGTACTGACGGACAAACACACATAATTTTCTCAAATTCAAAGAGACTGCTGCTTTCTGATTGGGAACAAATTTAGCTATACAGTTGGGAAAAAATTGTCGTTTTCAACTGGGAAAAGGCCTTTTACAGGCTTCTGTTGTATAAGGTCATAAAACACACTGCACGACCACAGTCAACCACAAACACGCACAGAAACAAACAACAACTACAAACATGAATAAAAGGCAAGATATGACATAGCAAACATAAAGGGGTTGATAATAGGGCTACCATCTTGGAACGGTCAGTAGCAAAAAAGGCCGCTAGTTTTTTTAATAAACCATGTTATGGGGTGCACCAAACCTCACTCTTACCATATTGTCATCCCAATAAACGGGACAGTGTAAATAAAGACATCTCCGCCAGGTTATATTGTCTAACAAACAATGCATTATATTAATAGGCAGTATAATTTAAACACATAAATGAGCGCTGTAATTAACGCTTAACCAACTATTTTCTATGATGGACTGTTACATGTTCCTGTGTGCACGCGCGTGTGTGCTTGGCAACGTGTGAGTTTGTGTTCGGATGCGTCATGTTAGTATTTTTGCATTTCCACATTTAATATCCCTTCCCATAAGAAAGCTTTCTTTTTAAATATTTCGTTATTACGATCAGAAACTCGTTATTTTCATTATTAGGAGAAATTTTCTCGTAATTACAAGAAATATTCTCGTTCTTACGAGATTTTCTTCTCGTTATTACGAGAAATGTTCTCGTTATTATGAGAAATGTTCTCGTTATTGCGAGAATATTTCCCGTTATAACGAGATTATTTGTTTTTTCTCCACTTCGATTCTAGTCCCATCCGGCTTTCGTACGAACTTATCACTTTGGTATGACCAGTCAAAATTTTCACACAATTTCATGCGGCTTTAACACATAGAAGCCAGTTCAATATTATGGTTTCTATAGTTTCCTGTTCCCGATTCAAACCCAAAAATGAACTGAAAAAATACTTGGATTTTGCAATGGAAATAATTATGACCTCTGTGTGTGTTCAATGCACGTAGACAAAATATGTGAAAATCGTGAATTATCATTTTAAGACATGTTTCGGGGGAAAAAATACTTTTTTATTTTGCCAATTTTGATAAATCTCAAGTCGTTTTCAATCAAAGTGGTATGTTTGAAATTAGAAAATCAAGGTTGTATTATTCATTTTCTTATTGGGTTCGAATCGGGAATCAGAAGCAGTTCCGACTTGTAGGTGAGGAAGCGTCGATTCTTACGGATGGGGGGAGGTGTACAGTACTGGTTCTACCCAGGAAAAGTGGATGGTTTGCCCCCACCACAAAATAATCGACCACAATATTTAACATTTTCTGTTGTATTTGCTGTCTTTGCTATTTTTTATTTTGCTTTTGATATTAACTACATCATTCTGATGTGACTGAAGCAGCGGCAATTCTACGTATTAAAGGGTTTTTAGTTCATGTGTAGCCTTGTACAAAAGGCGAACAAGAACACGGTAACCTTCAGTATCATGTGTATAAAAGCCTTCGGTGATACTGATACTTCGTTACGTCGTAATGTGCGCTAAAACCAACAACAACATCATCAACAGCAACAACAACAGCAGCAGCAGCAGAAGCAGCAGCAGCTGTGACAAGCTGTTACTGAATGGTGTTTATGCGATTTTGTCATAACGACATCGTCGAGTCATTTAAAAAGCAGTGTTATACAATTCGATGCTTTACAGATATAATTCTGACTTTTAACATTTAGCGGTTAACGGATTCCACTAAGCGCTAAATGTTAAAATGTATAACATTTAGCGGAAGTTTTACCATTAAGCGGAAATGTTTTAACATTTAGCGTAAGGTTTATAACATTTAGCGGAGGTTTTAACATTTAGCGGAATTTTAACACATGATACTGAAGGTAACCGTGTTCTTGTTCGCCTTTTGGACAAGGCTTTGCACGTATTGAGAATAACAATAAGGCAGTCCGAGAAAAAACTTTAATAAACAGCTGCCGTTAATATGTAAATAACAATGGCGATCCTTAGAGTAAGTTTATTTCTTAATCATTGAATACCTTTTTATGCATACTCTAAATCCAATTGTATTTGTTATGTCAAAAGGACTAGAGGCTACCCCGAAATTATTTTATGTAATTGTATGTACAATAAAACGATGTATGTATATCGGAAAAGAGTAGTGTGTGTGTGTGTGTGTGTGTGTGTGCGTGTGTGCTAGCGTGCGTACGGAAGTTGTTATCAACGAAAGAAATACCAATTTTAACAGTACTGTCCCGCAAAATAAAGGCAAAATTACACTAAATATGTTTTTCACGGATACTTAAAATACCCGAGATTGAATATGCGTAAAATGAATTATGAGTTGGTGTTGCCTTGTGGGCACTCTATACCCTGCATGTTTTATCCAATCTTACCCAAACTTACAGATTAGTTAAATCTCTACAAAACTCGGACGAAATTTTGAACCAGACATATTTTATTGATTATAATGCTGCCTTTGAAGTTACATATCCATAAGATCTTGGACGAGTTTTTGGGGTCGTGGGTTCAAATCTCACTGGTGGCATATTTTATACCCCTTTTATTAGGAGGTGGGGATAGGTGGGGGTGGGGGAGGGGGGGGGTGTTCAGTAAATACATTTTTTCTTATTTATTTTTAGTTCTACGGGCGGTGTGGGAATAGTTTCTCTGAAACCGCTCAGCCAATTTTAATCAAATTTCCCATGGATTCTCCTGAGTGGGTAGGGGGGACCTTACAGAAGATTTTACTGGCGATCCGACATTCAAAATGACCGCCGTTAGTAAATATAGCCAAAACCTTAAAAAAGTATTCTTCTTCGGGACGCCAAGATAGATTTTGACTACAATTATTTTGGATTTGTTTTCATGCAATCAAAAATGGCTCTGCCCAGGGGATCCAAAATGTGTTTATGGAAATTGTGCACGCTTTACAAAGAGATATAGGGAAAAAGATGAAAATCTTCTCCTCCAAAATCACAAGGCATAGAGTTTTCATATATTGCATATTACATCAGCTTATGGTCCTCTACCAAAATTGTTCAAATAATGACCCGTGGTCAAATCTGGCCCCGCCCCGGGGGTCACAGTTTTGCATATAGAGTTATATAGGAGAATCTTTAAAGCAATCTTTTTTGAAACTACAAGAGCCATAGTTTTATATGTTGCAATTACCATAATATGCGTACGGTCCTCTACGAAGTTTGTTCAAATCGAGACCATGTGATCATATTTGGCCCCACCCCAGCGCTTACATGTGTTAAATAGACTTATATTGGGATAATGCTTAGACTATTTTCTTTCCTGAAACCACAGTTTTCCACCAATTGAGCATGAACAGCAGATACAAGCATCCAACCATCATCGACCCTGGGGTCCTTCTCATCCCTGGGGACATAGCCCCACGGGTCATAACATGGAAACCGTTTAGATACATACAATTAATGGGCATGCACAGATGGATACAACCACCGAACCAGCAGCGGCCGTGGGGTCTATTGCCACCCCTAGGGACATATTCCCTGAACATAACTTGGAAACTGTTGAGATCCCCACCCTATAACCACATATACACTTACTGAGCATGAACATATGTATACAACCTTCAAACCATCATCGGCCCGGGATCTGACCCGACCCCTTGGGAAATAAACCCTGTGTCATAAATTGGAAACCGTTGAGATCTCCATCCTATATACACTTAACAGACACGAACAGACAGATAGAACCATCCAACCAGCATTGGTCCTGTGGTCCATCCCCACCCTTTGGGACATAGCCCCTGGGTCATAACGTGGACACCGTTGAGGTTACAACTCTATAACTATACATACACTTATTGGACATAAACATATGGATACAGACTTCCAACCAGCATCGGCCAACCCTGGGTAAATAGCCCCTGGGTCATAACTTGGACACCGTTGACATCTCCACCCTATAACCACATATACCATCGACTGTGTGTTCTCATTCGGTTATGAAAGTATAAGCTTGTTTGACACTTGTTTCACCTTTTAAGCTTGTTTGACAATGTTTTCATCTTTGTAAAGATCATCAGGTGTACGATTCAGGGCAATTTTGACTCTCTTGTTTAGGGCATGGATACTTGGTTTTCACTTGAATTTAAAGCTGAGTGATAAATTGAACATTCGCCTACGTTCATCTATGTGTTTTTTCACGTCTAGTAAAGTCAGAACGCAAATTGTTTTGTTGTCTTATGTATCGCGGAACTATTCATGATGTGGTACACATGCACATAATGCCCATTATTGACACGTCTCTCCGTCCCTCTGTTTGGTTTTTGGCCTATAACTTACGTCTGCATTAAGGGATATTGATCTTTATGCATTTATTTTGTATTCTGAATAACTTTGTATTTTTTACACTAGTCTGTGAATTATGTAGTTTACATGGAACGTAATATCAATAAAATGTCTACTAAATGGCATTATCATGAGTGACTTACTCATTGCTTCCTTATACCGAGTGACTTACTCATTGCTTTCTTATACCCAGATGCCTTTGACATTGTACATGCGATGTATGCAGTGATTTTATCTAGTATATATGATATGTGTCATGCAGCTACAGATATACTCATCAATAATAACTTGCGATCGACATAATTTAAGCAAATAAAAGGAGAAAAACCTTTTACCCGCCCGCATAATCCCGCCCCTCCCACTCCATTATCACACCCCTCTCCAACTCACCCAGTAAAATAAACGTTATTTATTAACGCGAGGATGCCAAGCTCAAGATGGGAACAAAAACTCCCAAATTATTTAAGTAGTCGAGCTACAGACATAACCTTTGACATCTTATTTGAATACGTTCTGTACCTTTTTTTAATAAAAAAAGGAGAATTAGTAAACATGAGTTTAGTGACGACGCATTAGTATCTATATATTCTTAATTACTGTATTTAATAGTATATTTCTTGTTCATTTTTTATTAATGCCAACTCTAAATAGCTGATTTAGTTTATTACTGTCTCATTATTACGTACATTTACATTTACACGATTCTACATACAGCAGAGATGATCGGAATCAGTCAGTTTGCTACGGTGTTCCGTTACCCACTTGTACAATCGCGTATCGACGTTTACAAGTCGATGTGCGATTGTACAGCCCTAACGGAACACCGTTGTTTACACATCGTAACATTTGTTATATACTATTTAATACGAATTTATGGTGCAACTATAACCAAATGGCTTCTACTATTTGTATATTGACCTGAAGGTTGAGGATGCTAGCCACATAAACGGCAAAACAATTTAAATCCATAGTACGTTAATTCAAATAGTGTATACAAAAAATACTGTCGAATTAATCTGATTGATTGGTTCTTATATTTTTACATGTGATTACTCTGAATCATCATATAAATATACAATAACCAAGTTATTAAATAAATAATAAAAAAAAAAAATAAACAATGGAAATTTTGAAAATTTTAACAATGAAAAGACCATAACTCCAGCGTTACCAGTGTGATCGTGGGTAAAAGTAATAGTTAAAAAAATAATAATAAATACAACTAGACATCATACTGATGCTTCCTGCCAAATTTCGTAGAAATTCAACAAGTCGTTTAGGACGAGTAGCGCCGACAAGAAATTTAAAGTAAAAATGTCAAAGAGCCATAACTCCGTCAAAAATCAACGAACCGGGAAAAAAACGCAATATGCACAACTAGACATCATACCAATGCTTCCTGATAAGTTTCGTCAAATCCAACACAGCGTTTAAAAAAAAAAGAAAACTTAAAAAAAACTTTTAAAAAAACACAAAAAAATAAATAAAATAAATAATAATAATAGTAAAAAACATGTGTACGTTTAATTAAGATTGCTCAAGAAATGTGTCCTGTATCGCGTTAACAATATGTAAAACTCCATTTCTATCTATTCATGGACCATAACTCTGGTGTTATTTGTCCGATCTTTCCCATTATCGAACTCGTATGGTCATATACAATCTTTGTAAGTTTGGTTAAGATTGCTCAAGTAATGTGGCCTCTATCGTGTAAACAAGCTAAAACAGCATTTTTTCTCAATCAGGGGCCATAACTCTAGTGTTACTGGTTCGATATTGCACATTATCGCAGTCATCCGAGATATTATGGTCATATACAATCTGGGCAAGTTTGGTTAAGATTTCTCTAGAATTGTGGCCTCTATCGTGTAAACAAGATGAAAAACTGCATTTTTGCTAAGTCGGAAGCCATAACTCTGGTATTACTGGTCCGATATTGCGCATTACCGAAGTCGTCCGAGATTTTATGGTCATATACAATCTGTGCAAGTTTGATTAAGATTGCTTTAGAAATGTGGCCTCTATCGTGTAAACAAGATGAACAACTGCATTTTTTGCTAATTCAGGGGCCATAACTCTGGTGTTACTGGTTCGATCTGGCCATTATAGAACTCGTCCGAGATCTTATGTTCATTTACAACATGGGCAATATTGGTTAAGATTGCTGAAGTAATGTGGCCTCAAGCTAAATGTTGACGACAGACGACATACGACAGACGACGGACGACGGACGAAGAGTGGTCACAATAGCTCACCCTTGAGCACGAAAGCTAAAGGTCGAACAGGAAAAGTAGCATTCAAGGACGACAGTCAACCACAAACAAACACAGAAACAAACAACAACTATAAAGATGAATAAAAGGCAAGATATACATCACAAACACAAAAGGGTTGACAGCAGGCTATCGCCTTGGAACGGTCAGGGGCAAAAAAGGGGCGCTGGGGTGTTTAAACCAGGTTAAAAACGTGTGTGTATTTGGCTAATTGTTTTTTAAAAGTTGCGTTCCTGTAATCTCAAATCTTGTATCCGCCACTGTTAATGTTGTCATTATATAATCGCGTTTTATAGTTTTGAATATATAACCACAGTTTAAAAGTTCAGAAATATCCGGTTTCTTTTTCTTACGGTTGAGCATTTAAAAAAATATGCATTCTTTTCAAAATTCAGAGTGTCTCGCATTAAGTTCATGTTAGTGGTGTGATTTCTACCACGTAACACATATTTCTCCCCTCTGCACACATGTATACAGACCATAATTGAAACTAAACGCCCTAGACACCCTTAAGAATTTAGATTTATTAAAAAAAATTATCTTGAATAAATTAAATTAGTTTTTGTTCATTATCGGGTGCACATGTAGTTAGTTGAAGTAAATTGCGTGAAGTGTATGGGTAAAATGAGCTTTAAATGGAGAACCACGAGGTGAACAACACGATTCACAAAGCTGTCTATTTCTCAAAAGTTAATTTCTTAAATTTTTAAATTTAAATTCTTAAATTTCTAAAATCAGATTTTTGCTGAACCCTAAATGTAACAACTGCACTAAACATAACACTTTTGGGACTAAAGGTAACAACCTACACTAAAATTGACAACCTATAGCCCTTCGCCCACTACACCTAACCAAAACCCGCAGAACTTCGCCCACTACATCTAACCAAACCCATAGCCCTCCACCCACTACAATTACCAAAGACCGTAGCCCTTCACCCAATACACCGAACCAAACAAAAAACTAGCTCAATCCCCACTACACCTAACAAAGCCATAGCCCTTCATCTACTACACCTAACCAAAACCCACAGACATTCGTCCACTACATCTAACCAAAAACTATAGCCCTCTAACCACGACACCTAACAAAACCCGTAGCTCTTCACCGAATACACTCAACCAAACCCGTAGCCCTTCACCCACTACACCTAACAAAACCATAGCCCTTCCCCCTGCACATAAAAAACCCACAGCCCTTCACCCACTACACCTAACAAAACCTATAGCCCTTTACTCACGATACCTAACCAAACCTGTAGCCCTTCACCAAATACACCCAACCAAACCCATAGCCCTTCGCTCAATACACCAAACAAAATCATAGCCCTTCGCCAATTACACCTAACAAAATCATAGCCGCCCTTCGACAACAACACCTACCAAACTCATAGCCCTTCGTCGCCCACTTCACCTAATAAAACCATAGCCCTCCACCCCTACACCTAACAAAACCATAGCCCTTCACCCATTACACCTAACAAAACCCGCTACACCGGCAATTTATTTTAACAAGCCCATGACCATTCACCCAGTACACCTAAAACATAGCCCTCCACCCACTACACCTAACCAAACCATAGCCTCTCACCCACTACACCAAAAAAATCAATAGCCCTTCGCTCACTACATCTAACAAAACCATACCCTTCGCCCACTACACCTAACAAAAACATAGCCGCCGTTCGACCACAAAACCTACCAAACCCAAAGTCCTTCGCCCACTACACCTAACAAAACCATAGCCCTTCGCCCGCTACACCTAACAAAACCATAGCCCTTCACCCATTACACCTAACAAAACCAAATTCCTTCACCGACTACACCTAACAAAACCATAGCCCTTCGCCCACTACACGCAATAAAGCCATAGCCTTTCGTACCCTACACCTAACAAAACCATACCCCTTAGCCCACTACACCTAATAAAAGCAAAGGCCTTCGCCCATTACACCTTACAAGCTCATAGTCATTCACCATTACACCTAAAAAGAACATAGACCTTCAATCACTACACCTTACAAAACCATAGCCCTTCGCCCACTACATATAACAAAACATTAGCCTTTCACCCACTACACCTAACAAAACCATAGCCCTTAGCCCATTACTCCTAACAAAAGCATAGTCCTTCGCCCACTACACGTAACAAGCCCATAGCCATCCACCCATTACACCTAAGAAAACATAGCCCTTCGCCAACTACACCTAACAAAACCATAGCCCTTAGTCCATTACTCCTAACAAAAGCATAGCCCTTCGCCCACTACACGTAACAAGCCCATAGCCACCCACCCATTACACCTAAGAAAACACAGGTCTTCACCACTACACCTAACAAAACCGTAGTCCTCCATCAACTACACCTAACAAAACCATAGCCCTTCACCCCCTACACCTAACAAAACCATAGCCACTCACTACACCTAACAAAACCCGCTACACCGGCAACTTATTTTACTTCGTTGTTTGTACGACTCTTGCTACTACCATGATGTACCCTTTATTTTTTGATACCGCATTATGCTGATGTACCCTGTGTGCACTATAGTTTTTGACAGCGCATTATCATGATTATGTGGGTTAGGTCGAGATATATATCGATCGACCTAACCCACATAAACATAACCCACTTCAACTGTGTGACGTGATATATGTATAGCCGTAGACATGCAGGTAAGATGCGGACCCTTTGTATTAAACATCGTACGATAAGTCTCACATTCACATTTTTGCACCTAAGCATTCGATGTAGACAATCATGTGCCTTATGTGCAGAATATTAAATGTACAAGAAAACGAAATGAAATCGCCTTCATTTGTGAATTGTAAATCAAAGTAAACAATTTAAGAAATTAACTTACGATCAAAATTGTCGTAAGTTGTTTCATAAAACCTGATCCTGACAATGAAACGCCTGACAATGAAACGCATTGTATGCGCGTGAAGTTGACTCTGCGTTCTGCATTCTGCGCTAAACATTCGATTACAGTTCTGCATTCAACATTCGGACCTAGTTCTGCGTTCAACATTCGGACCCAGTTCTGCGCTGAACATTCGGACCCAGTTCTGCGTTCAACATTCGGACCTAGTTCTGCGTTCAACATTCGGACCCATTTCGTCGTTCAACATTCGGACACGTTCTACGTTCAGCATTCGGACTTAGTTCTGCGTTCAACATTCGGACCTAGTTCTGCGTTCAACATTTGGACCCAGTTCTGCGTTCAACTTTCGGACCCAGTTCTGCGTTCAACATTCGGACCCAGTTCTGCGTTCAACATTCGGACCCAGTTCTGCGTTCAACTTTCGAAGTCAGTTCTGCGTTCAACATTCGAATCCAGTTCGGCGTTGAACATTCGGACCCAGTTCCGAGTTCAACATTCAAAGCCAGTTCTACGTTGAACATTTGGACCCAGTTCAGCATTTTAATAATGTTTCTTTCGTAATGATATAATGATAACATGCAACTGAGTCGATTAAAGAAGCACTGTTTATACCAGTACATACTTCGTTGACTTTTAACAGTTAGCGGTTAACGGATTCCACTAAACGCTATATATTAAATTGTATAACATTTAAAGTTTAGTAATTTTTAACATTTGGCGGAAATGTTAACATTTAACGGAATTTTAATATTTAGTGGTGCTACAGCATTAATTGTAATACATAACAAGCGAACCATATTGTCTCATTTTCCTTACATGCATGGTCAATAGTGGGCTCATAGTGGAGTTTGATTAATTTGTAATTGGGGTCAGGATGGGGAAAACTATACTCAGCAAAAATAGAAACGTCCCTCTTTGCATAGGGTTGACTTTGTTGCACTTTGTACACCAATCTAGATAACATGTTGAGTATAGTTAACTTATATTAATATAAATATGTGTATGTATAAATATTCTTATGTTATCTTGTGTATATATACAAATATTCATGCACATTTATAACAAATATTCATGCAAATTTATAAACACCTTCTCGCCAACGCACAGGAAAATGTGTACATGTATATGCAAAGTATTTCATTGTGATCCCATACTATTGTCTTATGTGTACCAACTGCACTGTTACCATGTATAACGCTGTATTTGTATCCGCATGGGCTTTATGGTGTCAGACCGGTCAAAATCAGCCTATTGAACACAATGCAATATAGGCTATATTTGGAGATCAGTCACAAGTTCCACAACATTCGTTTGCTTAAATACATTTTTATTCTGTGTATTAAACACATTTGGCTAGCAAACGGTCCCATTATCTGTAATAAAACACCGATTCAGGTTTTCAACATTTCGCGTCATTCATTCACACTATGCGTATTTTGAAATAAACATCTGTCAAAACCACATCTCTACCTAACCTCTGTGCTCATACTCTCCAAAGAAATAAACCTGACAAACACAGTAAAATACTTACTATTCATGACAACAGACATACTACTTTAACCTCAGGTTAGATTTAACAATGAAATAGAAACTAATCTTGGGAAAAACACATGCAAACTACAAACTTTGGATTCTTTCAAGGAACTATTTCAGCATCCTACGACCCGGAAGTATTTCCTGACTGGTCTGACACCTAAAAGAATCGCGACATTTGTCAAAAATAGTTATCGAATACATCTAACTGACCAATAAGGTTTACCAAATGGAAAATCAGATGCTTTGGCAAGGACCTATTATCTTGTCGGTTCAATTCCTGCATGCAAAGACCCATTCGGCTAATAGAAATCAAGGATTTTAAGACGCGTTATACAAAACTAGAAAAAATGCCAAAATAAATTAACCGTTTGGTATATTTCCATCAAGTAAAGTTTTTAAACATTGCCTTCTATATACCAAACTAAATTATACACATAATGTGAGGTATATATATCATAATCACTCATGCATGAAATTTCTTCATTTTTCATCGAGAAACAGACATTCTGTTAAATTCCAACACTTTTGAGGCACACAATAGACCATAAGGCTGCTTTGGAGCACATTTACATGCACAATGTCCAATAAAATATACATTGGGCTGTAAAATGCCAGAAAAAAGAGACAAAAATTGAAGTAATTACTCAAAAGCTAAGCCTACCCCATATGCCTGTAGCAGTTTTAAAGGCCACTAATACATTCAAGTCTTGGGCAACAGCAAGACAAACTGAATCACACACCAGAATAGTATATATTTCAGTGGATTATACCATTATCTCTAACAAAATACCAAATTAATGGGTTAAATTACAATTGTATGCCATTGCATAGTGATTTCATCTGAATTAATGAAGAAAGATGGGTGGGATTTACACCATGTTTAACAAAAAACTAAAATAAATGCTAAATTCCACAAATTTCTGTATATTTCAGTTTCAGATTGTAAAACCCATCATCGCGTACAAAATTTACAGATTCTCAGGCTTTCGATACAAAGTAAGACTCCTCCTAGAGTCGCATCATGTCAAAATGTCAGTACCGATACATTTTCAGATTTTAGCCTCATACGGTACCTTAAAATAATAAAATTGCCATTTGTTGTAGGAATTGTGACAGATCTATTACCTTTTGCCACTAATTCACTTAAAGGCACTTGAGAGCCTACTTAAAGTGCTTTAGGGCCACTCCAAATCACTAGGACCCCCAAATTCCACCCTAAAACACACACAATCTATTTCAATTGCAAAAAAACAAGTTCTGTTGTAAAATTCAAAAATTTAACATTAACTTTTTTTTTCTCACTCAGCTGCAAGCTTCCACAGAAAAAATCAACTGGATTTGGCCATTAATAAGAAAAATGCATTTTGTCCATCTAGGTGTCAGACCGGTCAAAATCAGCCCATTGAACACAATGCAATATAGGCTATATTTGGAGATCAGTCACAAGTTCCACAACATTCGTTTGCTTAAATACACTTTTATTCTGTGTATTAAACACATTTGGCTAGCAAACGGTCCCATATCTGGAATAAAACACCGATTAAGTTTTTCAACATTTCGCGTCATTCATTCACACTATGCGTATTTTGAAATAAACATCTGTCAAAACCACATCTCTACCAAACCTCTGTGCTCATACTCTCCAAAGAAATAAACCTGACAAACACAGTAAAATACTTACTATTCATGACAACAGACATACTACTTTAACCTCAGGTTAGATTTAACAATGAAATAGAAACTAATCTTGGGAAAAACACATGCAAACTACAAACTTTGGATTCTTTCAAGGAACTATTTCAGCACCCTACGACCCGGAAGTATTTCCTGACTGGTCTGACACCTTATAGCCTATTGGAATTTTGAAATAAAATTATCTATCTATGTCTTTAAGGGGGAATTGACCTATTGGAAAATTTAAGGGTACGCATATAAACTATATATATTTGTAAATTTGAAAATATTTGCGATTTGAATCTGAATTTTCTTTTGTCGTCATGTAAACAATATTTTAATGATAACGTCTCGAATATGGCTATGTTTGACGTTTTTCATAAAAGTCGCGTTCGTACTCAATTGTCAACGTTTTTAGCATCACAAAGCGTTAGTTTAGTCGCAGCAATTATTTTTATATCACAGTGTTTGTCATGATGAGACCTTTCATCTGATATATAAATTATATCATTTAAATTAAGCTGTAAACTATTATTTCTAGAATTTCCTTAACCCTTTTTTTGGCTGGAACATTTTAAGAAAAAATGACATTAAAGCCATTTATCTATTAAATGGCTCGATAAAAAACTACACAATTTTAATATGTTGTCAAGAATTTAATTTCATATCGGAATATAAAATAAAAGTTGCTGGTCATCGGAATATTTGTTTCAGTATACTTCTTTTAATAAACACAACACCCTTACGAAAAAGACGTCTATGTCGACGTCGCATCGTACATATAATGTATAACGACCATGACGCAAACACTGGAAACAAACATTGATACATTTATGATTTTAATACGTAGTCAATACTGTTTTCAACTTCTTTTTCCTTTAGTCGTATTATATTTTCTTCTTTTCTGGAGTTAATATGAAAACTCCATATTGTATTTGTTTATTATGCATCATGTCTAATCCGTTCGAATCGCTGGCATAGTATTGCATTAACTATGGTACATGTAATTACCAGTAAGTATATCTGTAGTGTTAAACTCATTACTACGGAAACGTATATCGGCCTTATGGTTTATTATGACTTAATTAAGAGTTTATAAATCGATTAATTTTGGATATTTAAAAAAAATAGATCGCATCTGCGCACGCCTAATCACCAGGGAGAAAAAACGACTTTAGCAGTTAGGACGCTGTTTGAACGGACTTTATTTGTTCAGTGAACAAGAAATAGCAGCACAGCTGCTGGACAGCCACGAAAGTGGAGCGGGCATTTAGTGTTACCCTTGTTCGTCCGTCTGTCAGTCACTCCGTCCTTTCGACCACCCATAAAGTCCATTTTTAATTACAGTATTTGTTTGACTATAGCGGGGCATCGGTGTCGCATGGACACATTGTTCTAGGTTAATAAGTATTTGTTGTCATATTTAATTTGCATGTCATTATAAGAGAAGTCATTGAATTGCACTTTAGGCCATTATTAAAATTATGTTTGTTTGCCCAAAATATTGGCCCGCTCCAAACCTTTTTGACAGTAAAATATTTTTTTTTGTTATTTTTTTTGATTTTTTAATGGTATGATTGTTTAATGGTATGATTGTTATATGACTGTTTAATAGTATGACCTTTTATTGATGTGATTGTTTAATGGTATGATTGTTTAATAGTACGATTGTTTAATGGAATGATTGTTTAATGGTACGATTGTTTAATGATATTATTGTTTACAGCGTTAATTAATGGTATGATTGTTTAATGGTATGCTTGTTTAATGGTATGATTGTTTACAGCGTTAATTAATAGTATGATTGTTTAAAGGTATGGTTGTTTAATGGTATGATTGTTTAATAGTATGATTGTTTAATGGTATGTTATTTAATGGTAAAATTGATTTAACTGGTATTTAATTGTATGAATGTTTAAGTGTATGATTGTTTAATGGTAGTATTGTTTAATTGTATGATTGTTATATGACTGTTTAATGATATGATTGTTGTAGGACTGTTTAATGGTATGATCGTTTAATGGTATGGTCGTTTAATGGTATGGTTATTTAATGATATGATTGTTTATTGGTAAAAGCTTTTAATGGTATGATTCTTTAATGATTTTGCTGTTTAATGGTATGCTTGTTTAATGATGTGTTTGCTTACAGTGTTAGTTAATGGTATGATTGTTTAATGGTATGGTTGTTTAATGGTTTGATTGTTAAATGGTATGGCTGGTTAATGGTATAATTGTTTAATGGTATGGTTGTTTTAATGGTGTTTTTTTCTTTTTGGAAAAATGCAGACAGTGTTAAGATTTTCAAATTTGCAATACACACTATACTAAAATCATCTTTAATAAGTACAAAAAGTAGTGTCCAAACAGTTAAACTTCAAACAGCATTCACAAAAGAATCTTACATACATGGTAGGGAAAATCAAAGTGCTGAAGGCACTGATGGGCGGTGCTTTTTGTAAGTGTTGGAATGGCTGGGAAATGGAAGTGCTGTAAATGTAACTTCCATGGTTTGTTTTTTACATTCAGTGATGTTTCAGATGATTGATATTCATTCCCAATTTCATATTTAAACATAGTTGAGCTATCTCATATGGCCCGAGTTAGCTTCCGTAGATTTTTTTTCTGAGCAAGCTCTTCAGCGAGGCATAGTATATTATACAGAGTGGAGTCTTGGTGTGGAGTCTTGGAGTAGAGTGGAGTGGAGTGAATAATTGGAGTGACCTTGGAGTCACATTTTGGAGTGACCTTGGAGTCTTGTCCGTCCGTCCCTATGGATATCTTTTTTTTTGATTGGTTTTGTTTTGTCTGAATGGTGTTTTACGTCAATTTTAGCACATGTTAGGCCATATATGACGGTCGATTTGTTTGTGGTAGTGGCAGATCACCGTATTGTTTACTAGGTAGAACCAGTACTGTAGACCTCCCGCCATACGTCCCGCCATCTGAAGATAAAATCCAAAAGTTGTCGTATCGCAGTAATACAGCATGGTTTTCGTATCGAGTCTATCTGTCATTGGTCATATTCGTTTGCTAAACAATTACCAGTATGCTCGCAGGGGATCAAACTTGTTCCAAACGTACACGTAATGAGACAGAAGAACACAATACAATATCAAATAATTTAAGGATTTGGGAAAAGTGTTTGTGTTAGTAAATGAGACGACAGATGATTCTTGACCGAGGTATTTATTGAAGGGAATATTTATCTTAGTTGTGTGTTTATTGTTGAACATATAGCGTAATACAATAACATGCAGTGGGGAAGATAGAAGTAGGGGAGATTCCCCAAATATTTCAGATGGTTTATCATTTCATAAGGCGTCCTATCATTGTGTCAGATGATATCTGTCATGCAACTCTATATTATTAAGTTAAGATTTAATTGCATCATACTTGCAATCCGATGTTTGCAGTCATTATCCCCAAATATGTTCTGAATGTTTAAGGTTATTGCTGTCATCATTCTATATTACGAGCACACATTTTTGTTCCGATAATGTCTTTATTACTGAAACAAAACACCACAGCTTACGTCAAGATGATATCTGAAAGTTAATGGATAGAGCATCAAACGTATTTAATTCTTAAATTGTTTTTATCATGCATGTGTCCATATGTTAATATCAGTTTTTTGTAAATGTTCAGCTGCTTTATTGTTGTTTAATAATGTATAAATTGGTAACATGTTTTAAGCAATAAAACCCGAACTCATTTGCGGACATTTTTCATGTTCTTCACCGACAATATATATACAAATTACATATTTTTGAATCCCAACTCTATAGACACAATATAAATGGTTTTAACCAGCTATGCCAAACCCCGAGATTGAAGCGTCGAATTAATAGTTACCAAGTCATACTTCATTTACGCATATTTAATAACACAATTATTGTAAGAACCCGTGAATAAACTTATACTTTTAAATGGTACATATACATTATTCTATGACCTGAATACCTGGATAGAGTTTTGATAAACGGTTTTGTAGTGTAATTTTGCCATTATTTGGCGGTTAGTTTCTTTAACAAATAAATATCGAAAATATGTCTTCACGAGGAACACTTAGCTTGGTATACACCTCGCTGATCTCGGCATTATTTTGGGTTTTGCAACACCATTTCGCTATTGTACGAAACTATTCATAATAATGTTGTAAAACATTAAATTGTTTGAAGATACGTGGGGTTTCGTTTCGAGAAGTTTATTACGATTATGTGTACTAAAATATGCAGGGCTTCACTTCATGCGAAGCTGACTGTAGGAACACCCTACCAACCCAACAATTTTGTTGAATAGCATGTACATTCCATCTAGCATTTTACTATCACTATTACTATGGACAGCTGATTATTTAAAAATAGGTATTGATATATCACCAACATGTACAATATACCTTTAATATAAATACCGTCGACGTCGTTATGTTAATGACACGACGTCAACATAGACGTCTTTTTTTCCGAAGGGGTTTGGGTCAATAAAAGAAGTATACTGAAACAAATATTCCTATGACCAGCAAATTTTATTTTATATTCCGATAGGAAATTAAATTCTCTAAAACATACTAAAATTGTGCAGTTTTTTATCGTGCCATTTAAAAGATAAATGGCTTTAACAAGTGTTTTTTCTTAAAATTCCTTGGTAAAATGCAGCGAAAGACATAGGAAATTCTATAAATAATAGTTTACAGCCTAATTTAAATGATATAATTTATATATAAGATGAAATGTCTCGTCAAGACTAACAGTGTGATATAAAATATATTTGTTTGTGACTAAACTAACACTCTGTGATGCTAAAAACGTTGACAATTGAGTGCAACGGGACTTTTATGAAAAAGGTCAAACATAGCCATATTTGAGACGTTATTATTAAAATCTCGTTCACATGAGGACAAAACAAAATTCAGATTCAAATCGCAAATATCTTCAAATTTACCAATATATATAGTTCATATGCGTTCCCTTAAATATTCGAATAGGTCAATTCCCCCTTAAAAGTCAATTTGTAACAGAACAATATGTGACTATGACACACAGTAGGGGTGAGCGATCAATTCTTGCACAGTTTAGATGTTTTATCCTACCGCTAAAGATCGGAACTGGCAGATACGTTGGAGAGACACCAGAGGAGAGACTGTGCAGTTTCTGTAACGCCGGGGAGATAGAAGACGAACTCTATTTCTTACTCGACTGCGTGTTTTACTCGGACATAAGAACAGATATTTTCCGAGATGTTATTGTTGACTTAGCCTTTATAGAACTACATTACAAAAAATCAAAATTCAAAACACTAATGCAGATTATTCCAACGTACTTGATAAAAGCATTCAAGAAAAATTCTATTTATACTGTGCTTAAATAATGTGTAATATTACTTTTACCGTCAGATTTATTACAGCATCATTATTTTGATACACGTTTGTATTTTCATGTGAACCATATATTTATATTTTGTCACATATTTTTCAATTACAGTGACTTACAGGTCCATTGGGCCGGGTGCTCCTTCATTTTATATATGTACTTGTTTGTCACTTTATGCACATGTCACTATAATAAACAATTTACTTACTTACTTAATATTTACTTACTTTTATAGACATCATTTATAGACATCATTTACATACATCATTTATAGAAATCATTTATAAACATCATTTATAGACATCATTTATGATACTTTATGGAATTCCAAAAGTATGGATATATGTGATTTTTCTCCTCTTTTACCATTAGAAAATGAAAGGGAAATAGATCTAGAGGACTCAAAGATGACTACGACAAAACCTACTTATGAATAAATAAAGAACAAACTACATTTAAAACATGGTGTAAACTCAATGATGACAATATAAATATATAATGCACTCCGTAGACTGATAAAACCGTCGTATATAGCCTAAAATATTCGGTCACGTATATATACAACATAATCCTGATAACGTATTAAATGCTTTTTAAACGTGCTTCTTGTGCTGATTTCTCTGATGTATTTATTAGTCCCCTACTAGTGTGTCAGTTAGATGTGCACACCGTCCGTCCGTCCTACCGTCAGTCCGTCCGTCCGTCCAACAAATATGGATCCTGCGATAATGAGATAAGAAAAAATGCTACTATTTATTCCACACAAAGGTTACATAGGGCTCTACCTAATTAGCAAATGTATGGCATGTTTTACATCATTAACTGTTTCCGCTGAACAACATCGAACCATTCAAAGGTATGAATCAATACTGAAGGTTTCCATTTTCAGAACACTTCTCGCAATATTTGTGTTATAGTATAGGTTACATTGCACCATCGATTTTCCCTCTTTGTTTTATATAGGACGAATGTATATCAAAAGATAAAAAATGCGCTTTTTTCTCCGTAATTATTTTTAAAACACATATCAATCAAACGATCGAGCGTCCGCCAATATAAAAATGCAATAAAAACAGGGGGTCATGTATCATGTAAGAACAAGCCAAACTGTTGAATGACGTCACGTTCTATTTTGACATGTCACAGATAGATTTATCCCATTTCTACTTTCGCTTTACTGTCTATGTCAATTATAATTAAATATCTCAAACAAACACTAATCAATACATCATTTGGCTGAATTATAGATAATAATAACAAAAGCAATCAAAAGTATGCATTTTGTATAACTAGTAAGACATGGAAACGTTGTTTATTAGGCACTATTTGACTATACACCACATTTAAAACATGGTGTAAACTCAATGATGACAATATGAATATATAATGCACTCCGTAGACTGATAAAACCGTCATATATAGCCTAAAATGTGCGGTCACGTATATATACAAACGCAATGGTGCAATGTAACCTTAAAGAGAACTACAAAAAGTTTTTCAATTTTTAAATGTAAAGTTTTCATATTTTCAGCTACTGGTATATATTACGCTCAAAAATGCATTAGTTGTGAAAATAAAACAAGTATTGACCGAGATATATGGACATTTGAAGATGCATAGAAAAAGTTGAAATTTACCAAATTCAAAGACTTTTTTCTTTAGTTTTACACTATTTGAATTGTCATATGAAATAACATTTCTTGGCAATATACTTGACAAATGTGACAAAAGATCAAAATAATTCAATAAACATCAATAAAACATGCATTTTAGTAACCAGCAGGACTTTGCATATGTACGATAATCAGATTTGCACACCAAAACGTGTTTTCTTAGTAAAATTCCATCAATTTGTGGCATATTATCTATTTTTAGTTGAGTATACAAGCTCAAACATGCCACAAATTCTACTAAAATCAAAATTGATAATAGCCGTACGCTACAAAGTCAGTTTTTATGTATGTTAATAATATTTTACAAGTTAAACCCTTCTAAAACTGTTCACAATATCCTATTTTTGTGGGGTAGGCAAAAGATTTAGTGATGGCAAACCTACCAAACTTTTTTTTTGAAGATAAAGTTTTGAAAACATGTTCCACAAACAGCAGCCTACATTTCCATACCATAGAATTAAACTTCAATTAAAGAAGTAGCCCAGGCACGCCATTTTAAGACCCACAAAAAGCTGAAACTCGAAATTACGGCTGTTAGACACGGAAACTGACTAAATATACTCAAAACCGACATAAAAGCACATGATGTTTCTTTTTTAGAGCTCTGCTTACTAGTTTTCATCTGAAATTCGACTATAAGTACGAATCCAAGAGTGATCGATTTATCCCATTTAGCTCTCTTTAAAGAGAACCACACAAAGTTCATTCTTTTTAAATGTAAAGTTTTCATATTCTCAGCTATATATTACGCTCAAAAATGCATAATTTGTGCAAATCAAACAAGTATTGACAGAGATATGGACATTTGAAGATGCATAGAAAAAGTTGAAATTTACCAAATTCAAAGACTTTTTTCTTTAGTTTTACACTATTTGAATTGTCATAGGAAATAACATTTCTTGGCAATATACTTGACAAATGTGATAAGTTATCAAAATAATTCAGTAAACATCAATAAAACATGCATTTTAGTAATCAGCAGGACTTTGCATATGTACAATATTCAGATTTGCACACCAAAACGTGTTTTCTTAGTAAAATTCCATCAATTTGTGGCATATTATCTATTTTTAGTTGAGTATACACGCTCAAACATGCCACAAATTCCACTAAAATCAAAATTGATAATAGCCGTACGCTACAAAGTCAGTGTTTTTATGTATAATAATAATATTTTACAAGTTAAACCCTTCTAAAACTGTTCAACATATCCTATTCTTGGGGAGTACAGAAAAGATTTAGTGGTGGCAAACCTACCAAACTTTATGTTTTGTAGATAAAGTTTTAAAAACATGTTCCACAAACAGCAGCCTACAATTCCATATCAAATGAATTAAACTTCAATTAAAGAAGTAGCCCAGGCACGCCATTTTAAGACCCACAAAAAGCTGAAACTCGAAATTACGGCTGTTAGATACGAAAACTGACTAAATATACTCAAAACCGACATAAAAGCACATGCAGCGTCTGTTTCAGAGCTCTGCTTACTAGTTTTCATCTGAAATTCGACTTTAAGTACGAATCAACGAGTGATCGATTTATCCCATTTAGCTCTCTTTAAAGAGAACCACACAAAGTTCATCATTTTTAAATGTAAAGTTTTCATATTCTCAGCTATATATTACGCTCAAAAATGCATAATTTGTGCAAATCAAACACGCATTGACCGAGATATGGACATTTGAAGATGCATAGAAAAAGCTGAATTTACCAATTTCAAAGACTTTTTTCTTTAGTTTTACACTATTTGAATTGTCATATGAAATAACATTTCTTGGCAATATACTTGACAAATGCGACAAATTATCAAAATAATTCAATAAACATCAATAAAACATGCATTTTAGTAACCAGAAGGTCACAGGATATGTACAAAATTCAGATTTGCACACCAAAACGTGTTTTCTTAGTAAAATTCCATCAATTTGTGGCATATTATCTATATTTAGTTGAGTATACACGCTCGAACATGCCACAAATTCCACTAAAATCAAATTTGATAATAGCCGTACGCTTCAAAGTCAGTGTTTTTATGTATATTAATAATATTTTACAAATTAAACCCTTCTAAAACTGTTCACAATATTCTATTTTTGGGGGGTAGGGAAAAGATTTAGTGATGGCAAACCTACCAAACTTTATGTTTTGAAGATAAAGTTTTAAAAACATGTTCCACAAACAGCAGCCTACATTTCCATACCAAATGAATTAAACTTCAATTAAAGAAGTAGCCCAGACACACCATTTTAAGACAAACATAAAGCTGAAACTCCAATTACGGCTGTTAGACACGAAAACGGACTAAATATACCCAAAACCGACATAAAAGCACATGCAGCGTCTGTTTCAGAGCTCTGCTTACTAGTTTTCATCTGAAATTCGACTTTAAATACGAATCCAAGAGAGAGATATTTATCCCATTTAGCTCTCTTTAAAGAGAACCACACAAAGTTCATCATTTTTAAATGTAAAGTTTTCATATTCACAGCTATATATTACGCTCAAAAATGCATAATTTGTGCAATTCAAACAAGCCTTGACCGAGATATGGACATTTGAAGATGCATAGAAAAAGTTGAAATTTACCAAATTCAAAGACTTTTTTCTTTAGTTTTACACTATTTGAATTGTCATATGAAATAACATTTCTTGGCAATATACTTGACAAATGTGACAAAAGATCAAAATAATTCAATAAACATCAATAAAACATGCATTTTAGTAACCAGCAGGACTTTGCATATGTACGATAATCAGATTTGCACACCAAAACGTGTTTTCTTAGTAAAATTCCATCAATTTGTGGCATATTATCTATTTTTAGTTGAGTATACAAGCTCAAACATGCCACAAATTCTACTAAAATCAAAATTGATAATAGCCGTACGCTACAAAGTCAGTTTTTATGTATGTTAATAATATTTTACAAGTTAAACCCTTCTAAAACTGTTCACAATATCCTATTTTTGTGGGGTAGGCAAAAGATTTAGTGATGGCAAACCTACCAAACTTTTTTTTGGAAGATAAAGTTTTGAAAACATGTTCCACAAACAGCAGCCTACATTTCCATACCATAGAATTAAACTTCAATTAAAGAAGTAGCCCAGGCACGCCATTTTAAGACCCACAAAAAGCTGAAACTCGAAATTACGGCTGTTAGACACGGAAACTGACTAAATATACTCAAAACCGACATAAAAGCACATGATGTTTCTTTTTTAGAGCTCTGCTTACTAGTTTTCATCTGAAATTCGACTATAAGTACGAATCCAAGAGTGATCGATTTATCCCATTTAGCTCTCTTTAAAGAGAACCACACAAAGTTCATTCTTTTTAAATGTAAAGTTTTCATATTCTCAGCTATATATTACGCTCAAAAATGCATAATTTGTGCAAATCAAACAAGTATTGACAGAGATATGGACATTTGAAGATGCATAGAAAAAGTTGAAATTTACCAAATTCAAAGACTTTTTTCTTTAGTTTTACACTATTTGAATTGTCATAGGAAATAACATTTCTTGGCAATATACTTGACAAATGTGATAAGTTATCAAAATAATTCAGTAAACATCAATAAAACATGCATTTTAGTAATCAGCAGGACTTTGCATATGTACAATATTCAGATTTGCACACCAAAACGTGTTTTCTTAGTAAAATTCCATCAATTTGTGGCATATTATCTATTTTTAGTTGAGTATACACGCTCAAACATGCTACAAATTCCACTAAAATCAAAATTGATAATAGCCGTACGCTACAAAGTCAGTGTTTTTATGTATAATAATAATATTTTACAAGTTAAACCCTTCTAAAACTGTTCAACATATCCTATTCTTGGGGAGTACAGAAAAGATTTAGTGGTGGCAAACCTACCAAACTTTATGTTTTGTAGATAAAGTTTTAAAAACATGTTCCACAAACAGCAGCCTACAATTCCATATCAAATGAATTAAACTTCAATTAAAGAAGTAGCCCAGGCACGCCATTTTAAGACCCACAAAAAGCTGAAACTCGAAATTACGGCTGTTAGATACGAAAACTGACTAAATATACTCAAAACCGACATAAAAGCACATGCAGCGTCTGTTTCAGAGCTCTGCTTACTAGTTTTCATCTGAAATTCGACTTTAAGTACGAATCAAAGAGTGATCGATTTATCCCATTTAGCTCTCTTTAAAGAGAACCACACAAAGTTCATCATTTTTAAATGTAAAGTTTTCATATTCTCAGCTATATATTACGCTCAAAAATGCATAATTTGTGCAAATCAAACACGCATTGACCGAGATATGGACATTTGAAGATGCATAGAAAAAGCTGAATTTACCAATTTCAAAGACTTTTTTCTTTAGTTTTACACTATTTGAATTGTCATATGAAATAACATTTCTTGGCAATATACTTGACAAATGCGACAAATTATCAAAATAATTCAATAAACATCAATAAAACATGCATTTTAGTAACCAGAAGGTCACAGGATATGTACAAAATTCAGATTTGCACACCAAAACGTGTTTTCTTAGTAAAATTCCATCAATTTGTGGCATATTATCTATATTTAGTTGAGTATACACGCTCGAACATGCCACAAATTCCACTAAAATCAAATTTGATAATAGCCGTACGCTTCAAAGTCAGTGTTTTTATGTATATTAACAATATTTTACAAATTAAACCCTTCTAAAACTGTTCACAATATCCTATTTTTGGGGGGTAGGGAAAAGATTTAGTGATGGCAAACCTACCAAACTTTATGTTTTGAAGATAAAGTTTTAAAAACATTTTCCACAAACAGCAGCCTACATTTCCATACCAAATGAATTAAACTTCAATTAAAGAAGTAGCCCAGACACACCATTTTAAGACAAACATAAAGCTGAAACTCCAATTACGGCTGTTAGACACGAAAACGGACTAAATATACCCAAAACCGACATAAAAGCACATGCAGCGTCTGTTTCAGAGCTCTGCTTACTAGTTTTCATCTGAAATTCGACTTTAAATACGAATCCAAGAGAGAGATATTTATCCCATTTAGCTCTCTTTAAAGAGAACCACACAAAGTTCATCATTTTTAAATGTAAAGTTTTCATATTCACAGCTATATATTACGCTCAAAAATGCATAATTTGTGCAATTCAAACAAGCCTTGACCGAGATATGGACATTTGAAGATGCATAGAAAAAGTTGAAATTTACCAAATTCAAAGACTTTTTTCTTTAGTTTTACACTATTTGAATTGTCATATGAAATAGCATTTCTTGGCAATATACTTGACAAATGTGACAAATTATCAAAATAATTCAATAAACATCAACAAAACATGCATTTTAGTAACCAACAGGACTTTGCATTGGTACAATATTCAGATTTGCACAACAAAACGAGTTTTCTTAGTAAAATTCCATCAGTTTGTGCAATATTATCTATTTTTAGTTGAGTAAACACGCTCAAACATGCACAAATTCCACTAAAATCAAAATTGATAATAGCCGTACGCTACAAAGTCAGTGTTTTTATGTATATTAATAATATTTTACAAGTTAAACCCTTCTAAAAACTGTTCACCAATATCCTATTTTTGGGGAGTAGGGAAAAGAATAAGAGGTGGCAAATCTACCAAGACTTTTTTTTTGAAGATGAAGTTTTGAAAATATGTAACACATACAGCAGCCTACATTTCCATACCAAATGAGTTAAAAATTCAATTAAAGAAGTAGCCCAGGCACGCCATTTTAAGACCCACAAAAAGCTGAGAACTCGAAATTACCGGCTGTTAGACACGAAATCTGAATAAATATACTCAAAACCGACATAAAACCACATGCAGTGTCTGTTTCAGAGCTCTGCTAACTAGTTTTCATCTGAAATTCGACTCTTTAAGTACGAAATCCAAGAGAGATCTATTTATCCCATTTAGCTCTCTTTTAGAAAAGAACAACACAACGTTCATCATTTTTAAATGTAAAGTTTTCATATCTCTCAGCTATATATTAATCTCTCAAAGACATGCATAAATTGTGTGCAAATCAAACTTGCATTGACCGAGATATGGACATTCTGAAGATGCATAGACAAATGTTGAAATTTACAAATTTCAAAGACTTTTTTCTTTAGTTTTACACTATTTGAATTGTCATAGGAAATAACATTTCTTGGCAATATACTTGTCAAATGTGAGAAAAGATCAAAATAATTCAATAAACATCAATAAAAACATGCCATTTTAGTAACCAGCAGGACTATTGCATATGTACAATAATCTGATTTGCACACCAAAACGTGTCTTTCTTAGTAAAATTCTATCAATTTGTGGCATATTATCTATTTTTAGTTGTGAGTATACAAGCTCAAACATGCCACAAATTCCACTAAAATCTCAAATTGATAATAGCCGTACGCTACAAAGTCAGTGTTTTTATGTATATTAATAATATTTTACAAGTTAAACCCTTCTAAAACTGTTCACAATATCCTATTTTTGTGGAGGTAGGGAAAAGATTTAGTGGTGGCCAAACCTACAAAACTTTTTTTTTGAAGATAAAGTTTTGAAAACATGTTCCACAAACAGCAAGCCTACATTTCCATACCATAGAGTTAAACTTCAATTAAAGAAGTAGCCCAGGCACCGCCATTTTAAGACCCACAAAAAGCTGAGAACTCGAAAATTACGGCTGTTGGTAGACACGGAGGAAACTGACTAAATATACTCAAAACCGACATAAAAGCACATGATGTTTCTTTTTTAGAGCTCTGCTTACTAGTTTTCTCATCTGAAATTCGACTATAAGTACGAATCCAAGAGAGATCGATTTATCCCATTTAGCTCTCTTTAAAGAGAACCACACAAAGTTCATCATTTTTAAACGTAAAGTTTTCATATTCTCAGCTAATATAGTTACGCTCAAAAATGCATAATATTTGTGCAGAAAAAGTTGAAATTTACCAAATTCAAAGACTTTTTTCTTTAGTTTTACACTATTTGAATTGTCATATGAAATAACATTTTTTGGCAATATACTTGACAAATGTGACAAATTATCAAAATAATTCAATAAACATCAATAAAACATGCATTTTAGTAACCAGCAGGACTTTGCATATGTACAATATTCAGATTTGCACACCAAAACGTGTTTTCTTAGTAAAATTCCATCAATGTGTGGCATATTATCTATTTTTAGTTGAGTATACAAGCTCAAACATGCCACACATTCCACTAAAATCAAAATTGATAATTGCCGTACGCTACAAAGTCAGTTTTTTTATGTTTATTGATAATATTTTACAAGTTAAACCCTTCTAAAACTGTTCACAATATCCTATTTTTGTGGGGTAGGGAAAAGATTTAGTGGTGGCAAACCTACCAAACTTTTTTTTTGAAGATAAAGTTTTGAAAACATGTTCCACAAACAGCAGCCTACATTTCCATACCATAGAGTTAAACTTCAATTAAAGAAGTAGCCCAGGCACGCCATTTTAAGACCCACAAAAAGCTGAAACTCGAAATTACGGCTGTTAGACACGAAAACTGACTAAATATACTCAACACCGACATAAAAGCACATGCAGTGTCTGTTTCAGAGCTCTGCTTACTTGTTTTCATCTGAAATTCGACTTTAAGTACGAATCCAAGAGAGATCGATTTATCCCATTTATCTCTCTTTAAAGAGAACCACACATATATTACGCTCGAATATGCATAATTTGTGCAAATCAAACAAGCATTGACCGAGATATGGACATTTGAAGATGCATAGAAAAAGTTGAAATTTGCCAAATTCAAAGACTTTTTCTTTAGTTTTACACTATTTGAATTGTCATATGAAATTACATTTCTTGGCAATATACTTGACAAATGTGACAAATTAGGCAGGGAAACGTTTTTTATTAGGCACTATTTTACTATACACCACGGAAGCACAAATGCAATGGTGCAATGTAACTTATACTGTTAGTTCTTGAGCTGTCTGTAGACCCCCGTGCCCACTCCGAAATCTGGAATTATTTTTTAGAAAAATAATGGAATATATTAGAACCAATTTGAATTGATGGAATCTTTCTCGGAACGCATCTCTACATGTCCCACCATATAATTTATGGATCCGATACTTAAATATTGAGATTTTGGGTAAAAAATGAAAAAAAATGAATAAAATCGCTGATTTCTGTAATATATTGGAGGGTATTTAACTAAAAATTAGAAATATATCTAATACAATAGAAAAAATAAATATTGTAACCTTTTTGGACAGGGTAAGTGATTAAATAGAAAAAGTTCCAAACCGCATGATGTTTGGAAATGCCTTAATTTTGGTGCGAAAAATGTGTATTTTTGTCAAAAATCGCCGGAATCTGGAATTATTTTTTAAAATTAGTTTTAACATAAACTTATCAATTTGAAGCAACAGAATGTTGCACAGCATACATATTCAAGTTTTTCCTGGCATGGTACTATATGGTACTCCTATAATGAAAACGAAAAAAGTTGCATGTATCAGTCTCATACGTTGTACCGACCAAACAAACTGCTTCCAGATAAAACACCACACATATTATCAGAGAACTGATTAGAATCTAACAACTTTGGATTGTTCCGTTCCTCAGTACCAATACCCCTAGGGGTTGTTTAACATCACTGAACCTTTAATGAAGTGTAATGAAGCACTGTTATATAATATGTGTCTGTATACATGGAATGATATGTGCACCTCGGACTAGTTACTTGTCTACATTTGTTTGTTTGAATAGGGTTTGAATAGGATTTGTCGCAATTTTTCATCACCGCGGCGGAGTCCTAATTTACCTAGCATGTGGGAGGTCGTAGGTTCAAATCCCGACCGAGTCATACCAAAGACTAAAAATGGTACCAGTAGCTCCCTTGCTTGATGCTCAGCAATAAAATGGTAGTGCTAGAACTGGTTGGCCCGGTGTCAGTTTAATGTGACTGGGTGGAGTATCATATCATGTGTCTGCTACCTGATATGCCAGTGAGATAGCATTATAAAATGATCATTGAGCTCATTGTTACAAGTAGATACCGTCATATTACTGAAAAACTGTTGATTTAAAAACGACGATAAACCCCTTACAATACAATACATCACAATTTAACGAAGCGATTTTAGAATTAATTCGCCACTATTAAGTTAGACCTAACATCTACTTGCCTAACGTCTTACTTTCCCATCCCTTTTTTCGTTTCGCATGATAAAAGACGTTCTAGACATCGTAACTAAAAACATTTCGCCTCATTGCTCTGCATAGGTAGCTACTTCCGATTAAAACCAACATTTCGGGACTTTTGTTTTACAAATCGAACACATTGATCGATTTCAAGTTTTTCCACAGATCTAATAACAAGTATTATGTCTGTGGCTTCCACAGACCTAATAACAATTATTATGTCTGTGTTTTTTCCAAGTGGGGCGTCCGTGGCCGAGTGGTTAACGTCTCTGACTTGAAATCACTTGCCCCTCACCGCTGTAGGTTCGATCCCTCAGGGGCCTAGGAATCTTTATGTGAGGAAGCTATCCAGCTGGCTTGCGGAACGTCGGTGGTTCTACCCAGGTGCCCGCCCATGCACGAAAATTGCCCGGAGGGGCATCTGGGGTCTTCCTCCACCAATGGAAGCTGGAAAGTCGCCATATGACCTTAGCTGTTGGTGCGACTATAAAATCCAATTCAATTCAATTCAATTCATTTTTTTCCAAGTAAAGGTTGGCTTCTTCGTCGCTGTTGAAACTGTGTACATCCGACATGTTCACCACCAAATTGTCAAAATCCTGTCAGAAGCGATCGGATTCATATAGGCGGAGCTACGTGCGAAGAGGCGGACCTGCCTCAACAGTTTGCATGCCTCGATGTTTGACGTACGACCATACGTAGTTGGTCTGTGAAAGGACACAGTAGACTTTTCGAGGATTGCAATTTATCCTCAAAACGGGATTGAAAAGTAAGGATTTCTTGTGCAGGTAAACAATTATCTATTTTTAATGTTTTAAACATTAAATTTTAACATTAAATTCGATTCAACATGTATTGTTAGAATGCCCTAAATATAACTACATTAGTAATATTTTGTTTAATTGCATTTGAAAGGAATGTTATAATTTACTAATGTTGATAGGTATGAAATTGTATATATGTTTGAGCCTGAATAAACCTGAAACTGAAACTCTTACTGTAAATTTATAATAAAAGTATAATCGTAACATTTGTATTATTCATTAGTACTTATCAATACTATAGTAAATATATAACACGGAAACTTACCGAAACTTTAGGGATAAGCTCTTGTACAAATTTAGGTCCAGGAAAACACAAACACTGAACGTCCTCTGCGACATATTGATGAAAATAACGCACTTGACTATGTCCTATAATCAAAGTCTTAGGAGCCATTTTAAACAAATGATTATTCAAAAGTGTACCATGTTTGTTTCCCGATCATGGCTTTGATTAAGTGTACAACTGGTTCGGTTATGAAATTAATCTTCAAATTTCAAATTAAAAACTTAAAAGAAAACAAATTCAGCTGACAGACATTATCTCAATACAAAACATTACTCTTAATTCAATCAATTCGGGTGACGGTGTTCTGTTTGCGACGATTAAAGTACGAGTGACGGCGTAATTAAAAGCGGAAGCTTAAAACATCCGTTTAAAGTTTTGATCAAAACAAATTAATTTTAAATGTAAACAAAATAACGACCGTATAGTAATTAACATGGTTACTCGGTATAGTCATTAAATAATAATAATAATAATAATAATAGACTTTATTGACAGAGGGTAATACAAATTTAGTTACAAAACTAATCTTCCATGAGGCCCTCTATTATTTACACATTTACAATACTTATTGGCAAATTGGTTAAAACATAATGAATAAGAGAATAAGATATCAGCAGCCAGCCTCACACACCCTTGAATATGCAGCCACCTCCCATTCAGCTTCTGTCCACAGGCCTGCTCGTACATTATATTTCAAAATACTCAAACTCACAAATAATAATAATAATAATTAAGAAACATAAAACATGCACACAAAAAATTGATGACATAACATATATGTAGATACCTGAAAACATAGACAAACAAAAAAAAGAAAAGGATATTAATTATTTGAAAAACAATAATAACAAAACACACAAACAAGCAAACAAAGCTAAACGCTAACACTTTCCAACGTACTAACATACAATCATACTGTCTGATGTACATATCTAACTCCCCTATATTCTCTTGTATTCTATTTACAAATTGTTCAAACCGAAAATTAAATATTCTGAACTCAAATAATTTCAGATTTAGATATATTATTCGCAATCTTTAATATCAGTCTAGATGTCTTTTAGTAATACATTAATAACTTTATGATGTTTGTTTTATCCATTTTACGAAGTTACAATGAAAAGAATCCACTGTTTTCAAGCTTTGAATAGAATGTGTGAACATGCTATTTTCGGTTTGTTTTAATTTGAGAAATTAATTGTTCATTTTGTTTCATTTTAAGTCCTTCCCTCTTCGACATAAAGAAACTACACATAAAAATCCTTATATTTAGAAATGGTTTTCATATGAACTATCATAACCAATTATATATGTTCCATATTCTAGATTGGATAAATGCGTATGAAATATTAAATTAGAGTTTAAAATTGTGTTGGTGTTAATCGTGTTAAGTGCTGTCTGTAGTGATTTACATTTTAATAGCATTTTGTTTTAAAATGGTTCGTAACTATATGTGCATAAGCCTCATAAAAACAAATGTATAATTATAATTAAGAAAACATAATAAATAAAAGAGATTCATTTAAGGCATGCGCTGTTTACCGCTATATGGTTTTGGTTTTGGTTAAGGGAATATTGTACCAAGGGGCTAATACTTACAACAGTATAATTACTAAGCGTTATCACATGTTGTCTCCCTTTATCTATTGTATGCGACCGTACATCTTGCACGTATTGCGGGTAATAGAACCAAGCATATTTCTGCCACGAGATAGCTAGATAATTTATAGTTTATTTTTCGCGGTATTGTTACTTTTTTTCTTTAATTTTTAACAATTTTATCTAACAAAACGTTTGCGATACTGCCCACTTCTGTCGTCAAGTTAGCACAATAGTTAACGCGATCAGAATTATCTTAAACATTTGAAATTTTGTTTTCGTAATAATGTTAACTAATTATCATGAAAATTCACGTTACTAGCTAGTTAATCTTTTGTTTTCTTAATAATTCTGAATAGCTTTCACGAAAATTCACGTCTCGCGGCAGTTTAGATATCTATACATAAACTGCTTATAAATAACCTAGTCACGGGTAAAAGCCGTAGCGCATATCGCTATCAAAACCAAAATTATTACCGTTTATATATGGGCCTACTTTTCATACGATGTACACATATCAAGGTGATCAAATTTATAACAATTATTACAAAATAAAATATGTAATATATACAAAATATTAAATAAAACAATAAAAAGCTGTACCTGACATAGTGTACAGAATACAGTTCCACAATAGTTATAACTTTAAAAATACACAGATAGACAGACAGACAGACAGACAGACAGACATATTTAGTTGCAACCTTTAAGAATAGGAATATTTAATTCTGTATATGCGTAATTTTAATTGAATACTATTATTAGTCCCCTACCTGTGTCATTGGATTCTAATAATAGTATACTCAAATGTTCACCACCATGAGACGATGAGCCATGTCCCTACCTTCAATGTTAAGGTCACACATGTACTTTGAATGTCATTGCTTAAAGTTTCGCGGACTATAACTTGTTTATTTATCTTTGGATTTCAACAATAGTATAAACAAATGTTCACTATCATGAGACGATGCGTCGCGACTAAGAACAAGGTCCTGCCTTCAAGGTCAATGTTACACATATACTTTAAAGGTTGTTGACGGTTATTGCTTATCATTTTGTGTCCCGGCTATAACTTCTTTATCTGTTATTGGATTCTAACAATATTACATACAATGTTGATTGTTCACCACCATAACCCGATGTGTCGCGACTAAACGCCATTTCCGTACCTTCAAGGTCAATGTCACATATGTTTTTTGAAGGGCATTGCTTAAAATTTCCTGTCCACGCTATAACTTCTTTATTTATTATTGGAGTTTAATAACATTATAAACAAATTACACTACCATTCAATGTTAAGGTCAGACATGTACTTTGATGGTCATAGCTTAAAATTTCGTGTCCGGGCCCTAACTGCTTTATTTATCATTGTATTTTGATAATATTATACACAAATGTCCATCACCACGAGATAACGTCTAGCGACTAAGAACCTTCAAGGTCAATGTCATACATATACTATGACGTTATTGCTATAACTTCGTATCCGGGCAATCTATTCTTTGTCAATAAATTAGATTGCAATAATATTTTACACATATGTTCACCTCAATGGGAAGATGTGTTGTGACAAAGGCAGGGAGCTTACCATGAAGGTCAAGGTCACATTTACACGTCGAAGGTTATTGCTTTAATTTGGTGTCCAAGCTATAGATTCTTAATCTATCATTGGATTCTAACAATGTTATACAAATATGTTTACACCATGAGACAATTTGTCGCAACCAACAAAAAGTTACCTACCCTCAAGTTCAAGGTCATACATAGATGTTGAATGT